>CABFWB010008992.1:0-15072 GCA_902151455.1 Timema bartmani
CCCGAGATAAATATATACTAGATTTCTCTTTAAGCTGTTTCAATGACAAACATTACATTGAACAAATAGTAATGATATGAGCTAGTTTTAAAATAATAGTAACACCCAATTGTATTAATAAACCATAATTAGGGCGGAAGCGGTCACTATCAGGTCGGTGGGCACCCGGTATAATCGTTAATATTATCTAGGATTGTTCGCCAATGATGGGTTGTTCGGTCCTCAAGTCCCTACTGGGTATATTGAGGGTGATTTAAAAAGTAAAGATTTTTCCTTCACACGAATGCGGTTAAATCTTATCTCAAGTCTAGACTCCACATCCCTAACATGTAAGTGTAATTAAATGCGTATGGTCCAAAGGGAGAGTTAGATGCGTTCGGATAAAACTAGCAGAGTTTTGGTCAAAGTCGTTCAAGTCAAGGAAACTAAAGAAAGAAAGGGCATTCTCGTACGTCTAATGGAAGTTTTTGAGTTTTTGTTTATCTAAGGTTTTAAAATTAGCCATTGACCGTAAAATGAAAATCAGGTTTATTTTAAAACGTTCACTGGGTCTGCCACAGGTGGTCTGGAGTTTATGGCGCTTGTGTTTATCTGTCAATCAGATACACCTCGTCATTTACTATACCATATAATTGTATTCTTCCTCACTGACGTTAAAGTTTTCAAAGATGATGATTCACCCTCGTTATTAAATGTATTGAACGATAGGCCTAAAGTTTCGTCGTTCAATTTTTAAAAGATATGAAATGTTTGCCCCTTGATTGTGGTGGGACACAACCAGCATCACTATCTTGTATTAACAATTGCCAGATGCGATCTCGTCAAGGCGTTATGAAAGAATCGGTTGTTACTACAGGAATATAACCGGTATTCTTATTCGAAGGTACAATTGACCAAGGTCTAAGATGTACGGGTCTGGTTACTCTTTAGTTCCAGTGATTATACACTGAGGACCTAAAGCGCTAGTATCATCGCATGGTGGTACGTGCGTAACTCAAACATCGAAGAAAAGTTTGAACCACTAAGTTTTTATTTTATGATTTTAGGTAGTGTTTGATTACGATTAGAATCTTCACAAATATGGTAAACAAAGAAAATAATTAATAGCTTATCAAAAAATACCTTATAAATAACATTCATATCAAAGACAATAATTCTTTGCTTATGGATGCAAAAGCATATACATTTTTATTTTAATGCACTCAGAACATTAGGAGCCAGGGAAAGGGGGACTGATAAATACTGTGCCATATTATATAAATAGCAGAACTATTGTTATAAATAAAAATAATCAAACTCTCAGGACGAAAAGGCCTTGGTATTAACAAATGGTTTAGATACAACTGAGGGAATTTATGTTTTAATACTGCTGGATGACGTTTCATAAAATTTGGCTGAATATTACCAGAATACTATGTTATCAAATAACTATTTATAAAATGTTTGCTATAATAAGCAAATAGAGCTAAAAATTGATAGCGCGTTGTTAACCTCTCACCCCTTTCAGCCACCCCCTAAATGTATAGGTCACAAATTTGTTAACCTTCTCCAAGTTGATGGTTTTTTTTCCGTGGCTTCTTAGTACTCGTCCGGGCTATATTCATATATTAATAATTATAGGTCCTACCCCCTTCGGTGGCCGCATGTTTTAAGGCGTCACTCTCGCAGTAGACTAGACTGCCGATGACGGGTAGATTAAGGCTCAAATTTCGGTTGGGTGTATTGAGGATGGTTTTTCCCTAAGTGGTTTTCCATTCACCCTATATGCAAAAGCGGGTACACTTCCTCTAAATTTAACCTTCCTAATCCATAAAAACCCCTAGCATAATTAGTACATAAGCGTATAACTCGAACGGGTAGTAAGACGGGATACTAAAAATAATAATAATAATAATAATAATAATAATAATAATAATAATGGGTTCTAAAGGAATAAATATAAGGGAGGTAGAATTTTAGAGAAAATGTACCTGAATTTGCTTGTAGTAGAAACTACCCTCACCACAACGAACCAGAGTTCAAATCCCGATGTTCCCATTTCCGGCAATTCAGTTGAACACCAGAGAGACGATCTAGGTCACGGAGACCGATGTGTGGTTTGGCAAGAATCGACACTCGGAGGAAACAAATGAAACTGTTATTTGGTGATAGAACATATCATACTCCTTATTGTGAAGTGTGCAGGCAGCGAGGCGCTCATTTTGACATATTTCTGTTGTTTTTATCAACGCGTCATACGATCCGTTCAGGTTGAACGCATATATGATAATTACTCTAATGTGGTATGGATGAGGAAGGAAGTAGTTTAGAGGTAATCTACCCGCATTTGCGTGAGTATAAAATAATTTAGGTCAGTAGACCTGACCGGGATTCAAACTCCGACCTCTACATCATCAGCAGGCGAGTCTAACGCGAGAGTGACACCCATTCAGCCAATGAAGAGAGTAGTACAGGTATCCCTCGCTATACGCGATCTCACTTTACGCGTTTTTGCTATAACGCGATTCAAAAAAATAAATACTAGTGCATGGTTGGGTGTAATTTCACAGGCGTGGTGTTAGCGTGACCTTGCGCACGCACATTCCAGTGAGTACAATAATGTTTACTGTACAGTTTGGTGTTAGGGGGCGGTATTGACAACATTGGAGATGCACGGGCAGAAGTTAAACAGTCCTGTATGAAGGGAGTTTGGAAAAATTTTGGCCCGAAGTTTCTGATTCTCATGATTTTGATCCTGAACACGTGCTTTTCAATTTAAGACATGACATTGTTGACATAGCAAGATATGTTGGATTTGAGGACGTAGACCAGGCAAATGTGGATGAATTGCTCCAATCCCACTCAACAGAACTCACCAATGAAGATCTTCTAGAAATGGAGAGTGACATAAATGATAGAGGACGAGCCCTATGTTGTTGTTGAGCCTATCAAACAACTTTCAATAAAACAAATTGCCTAATTTTTTACGCAAACTGACAGTGAAATTAGAATCATTGAAGAGAATGACTCTAACATGGATAGAAGCGACAAAGTTGCCAGAGAGATTGAGTTATTTGGCTTCCTACAAAGAACTCTATAGAGATAGGAAGAATGAGGTACATCTGTATTGAGTTAAAAGAGTCAATTTATACACGTGGTAGCGGTAAACCTTCCGCCGCGTTAGGTAATTCCAGCCGCTGGTAGTTAGAGTCCGCAGCGTTCGAGCGGTTTCTAAACACATTGAGTGTAATGCGACCTTTTATACAAGTGGTAGTGGCCTGCCATCAGCTCGCAAAGTTGCCAACTGAACTGCACCAACTTCACTGGTGCCCTCCCGTCAGTTTACTGGTTGTTATTTACGTGTGAGATTGTGATTGTGTTGTGTTTGAATATGGAAGAATTCAACACTGAACGTTTCATCGACGAGGCTATAGAAAGACCAACTGAGGATGTTTGCTAGTTTTGGTATCACTGCACTCCCAACTATTTCGTCTACAGTGGTAGCGTTTGAAAAACGCATGTTGTACTTGGTACTAGCGGATCCGCCGCAGTGCATCCCAACTGAGCGAGACTTTTGACAAAGAATGGGACGAGGGTGGGTCCTTGGTCTTAAAAGAAAAGATTCCTTTCTTTTCGGAAGAGTATCCATTGTTATCTGAGAAACTCGAAAACCTAAACACCTCGTTATCTCAATACAACAAACACGTTCCGTCATTAGAGAGAAAAAAACGTAGCACTTATATTCATTTAGAAGCTAGACTCCGGAGACTAGTAGAGACTAGGCACTTCCGAAGAGAGGGGCATGTTCTCGAAACTCGACGAGGTTCTTAATGAATTAAAAATCCAAATTCAAGAAAGCTTCTTAAGAGTAAAGTAAAACATTACGGGGCGTATTAATACAGATGAATGACCCCCGTAAAAATTACGAATAATCCAAATCCTATATCTATAACGCAACCTCCTGAGGACAACCGGGCTTTCGTAACATTAGACTTGCGAAAATGGGATGCTAGGTTCGGTAGTCATTCTAACCCAATATACTTTCTGGAACAAATCCAGGAAGAAAAGGGATGTTATAAGTTTTCGAATGACAACATGCTGACAGCATTGTCAGAGTTGTTCACTTTGGTTACGTAATAATTACAGGAATTGGACAACCTGGGATGAGTTTCTCCAATTATTTCGGCTTTGTTTCTTTCCCTCTAATTATCTTGGGCAGCTCTAGAATCGGGTTCAACTCCCGGGAGAGACAGTAATCGAATATTTCACTCATATTCAGACATCGATAGCAGACGCGAAGGGTACTAGGACCTTCAGATCGTGGACCGCGTCTACGCGAATCTTAGACCTGATATACAAAAAAATCAACGTTAGAAAGAGTGAAGTCTTTTCCGTCACTCAGTTGTTGGAATCAGCCGTTCATTTTCAACAATGCTGTAACTAAATAAACGATCACGACACGAGAAGACAAACCACTCGACAAAATGAACAAAACTCAAGTTACAGGGACGCTACAACAGAAACCCAGGGACGTACGGCCCCAATAAGGAATCCGATTCTCGTCAGTTCGACGCCGGTTTGGGAGAGCGGAGATGTTATAAGTGTCAATCGAAATACCATCTTGCGCGAGAATGTGATAACGAGATTCATGGGGGGTCAGTGAGTTCAGGAAACCCAAAATTTACAAGACCATGGCGCCAGGGAAGAGGGGCTTTACTCGCCGTCTTTTGACCGCTCCACTCTGATCTCATATTACATCTCCCGCCTTGTTGGGCATTAGAGTTAAAACTGGCCCATTTCATACCGTAGCTTTGTTGGACTCGGGGTCCGTTCATGACGTTATGTCACGGGAGTACCTACAACGTAACACTGCACTCCCAACTATTTCGTCTACAGTGGTAGCGTTTGAAAAACGCATGTTGTACTTGGTACTAGCGGATCCGCCGCTGCCACGTGCATAAAAGAGGCCTAACCACCCAGGGCCTTCACGACAGCAAGAGCCTACCGTGCCAGGGTCCTCACGACAGCAAGAGCCTACCGTCCCAGGGCCCTCACGATAGCAAGAGCCTACCTCCCAGGGCCTTCACGACAGCAAGAGCCTACCATCCCAGGGCCTTAATGACAGCAAGAGCCTACCGTTCCAGGGCCTTCATGACAGTAAGAGCCTACCGTCCCAGGGCCCTCACGACAGCAAGAGCCTACCATCCCAGGGCCTTCATGACAGCAAGAGCCTACCGTCCCAGGGCCTTCATGACAGTAAGAGTCTACCGTCCCAGGGCCCTCAAGACAGCAAGAGCCTACCGTCCCAGGGCCCTCACGACAGCAAGAGCCTACCGTCCCAGGGCCTTCATGACAGCAAGAGCCTACCGTCCAAGGGCCTTCAAGAGAGCAAAAGTTTGATAATTCAGATTCACCAGATCCAGTTTATTTATTATGAAAATGAACCGTAGGTGTACCTATAGCATTGTACTAATTAGATAATTTAATTTTTTTTAAATCATTCGTTTACAAGTTTTGGTTTTTCATTTACTTAATTTTTCCCTTTTGAGTAATCCCAATCTTATCCATGTTAAAACCAATTCACTTCAAGCGTTTATGTGTTACGCAATTTATCAGAACCAATCACTCGCTTACTGCGAGGGACAGGTGTAATTAGGGACGAAATGTCGCCTATTTGCCTTTTTTCCCTTGATTCTAAAACAAAGGCAATTCTTGTTATCTCAAGTGCAATATATTACGGTGACTATAGTTGCCTTTTCTGTTTGTTTTTGCCTATTTTGGCTCTGTCCTCTCTTTTTATTCCTATGGTATGGATTTTCTTCTGGAACAGCATGCCATTGCAGGATAAATGTTTTAACATGTTCAGAAATGGCACATTTTAAATTTTATCCAATGACATTGTGTGAGGTAGAACGAGGCTTTTTCAAATTATAAAAACATCTGACAATAGATAGTATATAGTTATTAACAATGGTGTGTACTTGCTTCGGTGGCCGCATGCTCTAAGGCGTAACTCTCGCAATATATTAGACTGACAACGATGGGGAGATTGGAGCTCAAATTCCGATAAGATGTACTGAGGGTTTTCTCCTAAATGGTTTTACACTCTCTCTACACGCAGATGTGGCTACACTTTATCTAAATTAAACCATCCTCATCCCAAACACATTAGCGTGATTAGTGTATATGCGTACAAGCCAAACGGGTGGTCTAACAATGCTAAAACAATGAGTGGCTGTAAGAAAGAGCTTGCAGTAGAATCAATTCTACATTGCTTATCGCATGCCTGTTTTTTTCCTTACTTAGGCCTACCAATTTGAGTGCCTAAGAATCCGCTCCCTAACTTCATGTGAGTTGGTGTGATACGGAGTGCCGGTTACTCGATACAATAGGAGCCTACTGGAAAGCCGATGACGTTCCCAATAATTTAGTTAGTATTATTATTATTCCATCTTACTACCCGTTCGGGTTATACGCACTTACGCTAATGTGCAATGGTAGGGTGATTGTGAGATGAAATGGAGGACCTACAGTTTAACGTGGAATCCGAACCACGGTGGAGGCCTGGCATTCCTCACATTCACAAGTTGTGATTAATACACGTCTTGTCAGAGGTGAAGGAAGGATTTGGCAATCAGATAAATCTGTGCCGGGACCGAGGATTGAACCCCGGACCCCAACACAGAAGTCTGACACCTTACCCCTAGACCACCAGGTCACCCTTTTAGTTAGTAGAACAAACGTGCCATTGTACAGTGATTTGTTTGGCTTGGCTATAATCTTCCATTTCCGAGCTACCAAGATGATTGTATCGAAAACTGTGGAGCTATAGATGTATTCATTTTGATTTCCTTCAACATACAAGAACTATAGATTTCGTTTTAGCGTGATGAACTAGAGAGTCAAAGGTACTGGGATTGATGCTAGGTTAATACAAAATTTTAATTTAATCTAAGTAAAACTTCACTTGTCAATACAAATTTGGTATTAATATAGTTCTAATTTTTACTTAGTAAATTAAAAAAAAATTAATATGGTAGGTAGGCCTATAAAGTGTTCACTGTCCCAATACGTATTATCTTGGGTGCTATTTTTTTTTAATAAACACATTTTTCATTATAAAACTCACCAATAGGCTTACATTTGTTAAATAATCAACAACTTATAAAATTTCAAAGTTAATGTCTAGCTTTTAATTTAGCATGTTTATTTAGTTTTAAATACGATTACTGTAGTAGTCAACATAGGCTTGGGTACGTTTTTGTAAATATATTGTTTTAAAACAAAACCGTTTGCAATCATACGAAACATATTGTATGAAAACAGTTAAACAAACATTGTTTCGCGTCTAGACTTCAGTCGGGTAAAGCAATGGTATTCAAACATTGTTTGCTCGTGAACCTCCAGGTATGTGTCTTCTCCCTAACTTACTACCCCCAAGTTATTGCTACAGAATGCAAGATAAACATGTTCTGTATAATCTACATCTAAAATAAAATAAATTACGCATTAAATTATGAGAAATACATATAAAAAGTAAGTATATGTATTTTTTAAATTTTACATGCATTAAGATATTTATGTTGGCTGAGGAGGATGTCGCTTTGTACGTAGCCATGGACTGTTAAAGAAAACGGCGGTGGGTTCGCACAGTGTTTCAAAATGATTCATACCATGCGAATAAGCTTCTGACAGAACACAAGCTTGAAGACGTTAGTTGTTTTAGGAACTAGTGAATTATACCGGCTGAGCCGTCGTAGTCTACAGTGGTTGATAATGTAGTTCACCTTACTGTGTCTAGGTGTCAGCAATACACAGCATGAAGGTCTCACTTCGTACTTTGGTTAGTTGACTTTCTCATCCGCACAGCGCTGGAGTACATTATGAGTGATAATGCTTCTTATTTTTTAGATCTTAAACATTAATAAAAATTAGAAGTATTATGGGAAACTTAAAACATACACTTAATTTAGTTTACTACAGTAGATTATTGTTTTCTTATATTTAGCAAAGTATATCATTTGAAAATGTTATGTATTTTAAAAATTGTATTAAATTAAAAAATTATCTATATAAAAATAAAATGAAACAACGATTCAAAAAGAAAAAGGAGTGTAGCTATAAACACTCTAGCCTTATTCTAGAAACATATTTAGAATTCATAGTAAAATTCTTTGATAATATTATATTATATTATATTGTATTCTGAAAATTTAAAACCGACACCTGGACACGGGAATCGAACCCGGGACCTTTGTCTTAGTACGTTAATGCTCTAACCACTGAGCTATCCAGGATTCGTCCCGTGCCCAGAGTCATTCTTCACTCATATTTTAAGGCAGAGTCTATGATGGACGTGTGGAAATCGTTGGCTACAAATGTGTGATTTTATTAATATCACGAGCTATCAGATAACGCAGCGACCTTCAACTCAGTAGTTGGCTTAGTGCTGCCACTTGTACAGTTATTATAATTGTAAGGGATTGCATAATTTAAGAATCAAATAGCCAAAGCTGGCTGCGATTACTAAGAAAACTATTATACATATTTTAATCAGAATTTTACTACTGTAAATATCAATTCCCTTACACGGTTTATGTTTTATTCATATCTACCCAGCCAATTCAAATTTAAATTTTAAAAAATAATTTAAAGGACACTGCATAAAACAAACTGGGCTTGTAATTGAAATGTGGGAAGACTTAGGCTAAAACTGTTTTCATTATATTACAAAAACACGTTTCTCTATCATTTAGTATAATTTAGGCTTGGTTTATATTCATGCATAATTCATAACTAATAGCAAATAGTGTATAGTGTATAGTGCGCAAGAAGTTGAAATACATTATTTTAAATGATGGCGTCTATAATCGATTTATAGTGAATAGTGAAATAGTTCACAGTGCATAAAGTTGATTTAACTTTAACTTTTTTTATACGTTATGCACGAGTTGTGAAACGATATTCTCGCGAGAAAAATCTAGCCAATAGAATTTATGGAAAACATAATTCGATATTTTTCAAATATTATTTTATAAGTTAGAAGTTGGTCGCCATATTGGGCTTTAATTATCGTTAGATAGTTTTATATTGTGATTTTAACTTGAAAATGAGTGAAAATGAAAGTGACAATGAATATACGGTTGAATTTACAGAAGATGGTTTTGTGTCTTTTGCTTGGGGGAGGAACCCCGCACCTCCTATTAATGTTGTTTTTGTACTTGCCTTGGTCACTTGGGAATTTTTATGGTTTAAAACACCAGGAGTTGGAAAATTCACTGTCTAAACCCACATAACCCCCCTCCAAAAAATACATTTCGTGCAACGCCCCTGTACTCTAGCCTCATTTCATTCAACCACTAAACCAGATTGTCCTCAAATGAAGATAAATAATTCAAACATACTATTAAATATAGAAGGATGGGTTCTATAACATTCATTTACCCGTGATGATAAAAAGCCAGAAATGCAATTCTAGATGGTCTGCCATTAAATGCTAAATATATAAATTCAGATTAATACTATTTAGTAAACAGTACCAATATTTATCTCTCAGATTATAATACAGCTAGTAAAATTGGCGTGTTAAAGGGAACAAGGATATTATATTTGTAAGTATGTAAATTATTTTGAAGACCAATGATTGACATATCCATAGAGGTAGTATCCTTAAAATACCACGCGCACAAGGAGATCACCTCTCAAACAAATGACAATCGTTATGAATGTCTTATTCACTACGTTGCATTATAAACCTTAGTAATTTTCTTATGAATTGTGCACTATACACTATGCGCTATTCACTATTAGTTATGAGCTATGCATGAGTATAAACTAAGCCATAACGCCAATTAAAAGTTAAATATTTGTAAGCAGCTTTGTTTAAACGATTTTTACATGATCGTATTTTCTTGGTTTAATTTTTTTTTAATCTGCAGACAAAGAATAAACTCAGTAAATATGATTGAGAATAAATTATCCTTTCATTTTTCAACATACATATTGTTCTAAGCTAAAATAAAGTGGTATAATTTTTATCTGACTAAATTAAGCCACCGTTACCTATATCCACCAACTAAAGCTAGGTCACGAGCCCAATCGATAAACGGCCAGATCCTCAGTGTAACTTCATGAAAGGGCTACCCGTTCAATACCAGACTGTGTCTGTCACGTGATACACAATGCACCATGTCAAGGGGGAGAATAGACAGAAGGATAGTTCTGAAACTATCACAGTTCTAAACATCAAGACAGTGAGTGAACCATAAATGTGTTTCAATTATAATGGAACAAAACTAAGTGATCCATGGATTACAAAGTTTCATGCCAAGAAACCTTGTGTAGAGCAATAATTTACACCGTTAGGTACGTGCCATTACAACACTCTGTACTTGCTTCTTGGTAATATTCTCAGACACACTGGCTTCCTAATTTAAAAAAAAAATCATAAATATACTTTCTAAATAATTGGTTCCTAGTGAAGGAACTGGGATTAAGGGACAAGCCCAATTTTTAATTTGCCTTAGGTTATATAGATTCTAGACTTCAATTTACAAACAATATTTTTTTGCAAACTTTGCCAACTTTTATATGTCCATTTTTGTTATTGTGAGCCGTGTAAATTATACATTAACAGCTTTTAAATCTGATCAACAAAATGGTTACGTTTTTTAACTTTTAGATGTCTAATTTACACATGATCACATGAACCAACTAAAATAGATTAGTTCCGAAATGTCACAAACACGTGACTGAGGTTTATAGGGGTATCTTGTGACTCTCCCATGCATATAAACTTACTTTGTCAAAAAATAAACAAAAGATGTAAAGGGCGCCTCACGCGATCAATATCACCGACAGTATGCACTGACACTCCTTCAGTAGTGAGCTCACACGATCAATATCACCGACAGTATTTTGGTAAGTACACATGTTACTGCTGATTGATAGTTTAGGAAATGCACGTGTTGCGATTGTTAAAGCTGTGAGGCAACAGGAGAGGACAGTAGTGTTGGTTAAAGAGTGGATTGCAAAGCGTGAGACACACATCTAACACTATTGAAAGAAACAGAGATTTCCAAGCCCAATGATTTAAAGAACTATTTTAGAACGAGCCCCGATGTTTTTAAAGAGTTGTTGCGGTTGGTGGTTCCAAGAAGTCACAAATCATTTCTTTATCTTTCACTTCGGGCATGGCTTACGTTAATTATAGTAGATGTGCTGGCTGATGCAATACTCACCAAAATATTATCATATCCCAAACTCACACGTTCAATATTACTGACAGTAGGCCTATTACTGTCAAACCAGCAAATATTGACGGGAGTTAGCATCAGTCCATGAGTATAATGACGAACCATCGGTATGGCTTTTCGTTCAGTTTTATAACAAAACTGTCGCAGACAAGTTGATTGACCGAACTTACCCAGCTCATGTTTTAACTTGAACATTTGACATTTTGTCCTTCTATCTATCTATAAGAATGTTTTTTCCCCACGATAAATATCAAATGCATTTACAAATTTCAACCAAATTTGTCAAGGACATTATTTGAACCTAAGCCAAACGATGTATGTAAATAGTTTTTCAATCCGGTTATCTGGTTCAGTATGGTAGAAGCTCAGATGGTTTTTCGTTTAACAGTTTATCTTAGGTGGGTTGAATTTAAAATAGTAAACAATTTATCAAGTACATAGGGATTATTTATAGTTTAAAAAAAGTATAAATATTGCAGAATATACGTCTTAAACTGCATGAACAACTGTAATTATAAATGAATATAATGCAGTATTTAATATAGTATTTATTTGTTTTGTGACTAACTTAATAACCAAGATCAAATGTAGGCGATATTAAACTTGGAATACAAATATAAATCTTAAGACTAGTAACAATAATAACAAGAGGGAGTGAAGTCTACTGTTCACAGAACTACTTGTATTAGCATTGGCCAAACGAACAAATTTCACCTTAAATTGATAGAAATACACGTATAATATAAAGTTGTATTATTAAATCGGATTAGCATAGGTTTATAATTAGTAACGTATCCACGAATGATAATGGTGGAATAAATCAAACTTGTGAGTCTCTTGTTGCCTTCATAGATGTCCCTGATGTAAGTAAAAGAGTGCAGTTATCAGTATAAATGCGCTCCAACACAAGAGGGATTAGCTTATTCGCGCAGCCTTGGTTCTGCTCCCACACTTGGTTAATTCCCCCAGTGAGTAATGAATAGGAGACTTGTTGCGTCAACGAGTTCAGATAAAGAAACACTGACACTTGCCTGACCTTGCAATCCTCACGGTAACTCAGAAACCGTGGACCGTGACTCCGAGAGAACGTGCAACAGGATGTGTAGTCTGTCGGGACTGTATAACACAATGGCACTACTGTACTCTTTGGGAGGGAATGTACAGTAGCAAAACTGCGAACATTATTACTTATTTTATTTAGATCCAATTTCTAAAAAAAATCTTTTTTTTAGACATCTCTACATCCTTATCATAATTAAATATCTCTTAATTTTAAAAAAAATCCCAAAGGAATTAACTCAAAGTAATCAACAACATACATTTGAAACAAGTTGAAAGATTTAGATACCGGGTGTCCCGGTACTATGCTAGCAAATACCGGGTGTCCGGGTACTATGCTAGCAAATTGGAATTAAATTCAAGAAGTTGGCAAAAACAGAATTTATGCCGTCACTGCTTGCCACTGTTCAGTTTGTAGGCTGTTGCCATCTCGTCTTCAGTATCGAGATATTAAACTGACTATATATATAGGATTATATTAAACCCCTACCCACTGTTTTTACGGTTGTGAATCAAGGTCTCTCACTTTTGTAACACAAAAATAAATTGAGAGCTCTTGAGAATACAATGCTGAGAAATTTATTTGGCCCTAAAAGGGTTTAACTAACAAGAGAATGGATACATTTACATTGTGAATAACTTTATGGCTAGTGACCCGCCTCGGTGGCGTAGTTAGCTAACGCGCCAGTCGTGTTGAGCTCGACCGCCGAGGACGGGGAGATCGAGGTTCGAATCTCGGTCGGGTGAACTGAGGGTGGTTTTTCCGAAGTGGTTTTCCACTCTCCCTCCACGCAAATGCGGGTTCACTTCCTCTAAATTCAACCTTCCCAATTCCTAACCAATTAGTGTAATTAGTACTTAAGCGTATAAGTCGAACGGGTAGTAAGGCGCGGTGCTAAGTATTATTATTATTATTATTTTATGGCTAGTGTGCATCTTCAAACATATTGAGGATAATTAAGGTGGGCAGACTGAGATTAGATAGTCAAGGGGCGCTTATGGGTGATTACAGGCAGGGTTGGCCCTTTCTTATGGCCTACAGGGGGCCAGACCCCACCAACAATTTTCCAATATTCTTTGACATAAAAAAATTGTATTTTTTATTTTTATCCTATAACATATTTTGGAAAAAACATAAATATGAAATGTAGCACCATTCTCTACACCCAGTGAATTATTGGATTAGTTATACAGTACTCCAGTCAAGATTATTCATTCCTCCCTCCAATCGGCACGCGAGTAGTGTGGTAGCGCTCTAGTGACTGAATATAGAAGCTGACGTGGGACAGCTGTGACAGGCCCTCTCAGAGAAGCCACACTCGTTGTGAGATATTTCTCAAGGTCACTCTACCAACCATTCCACTAGTGAATAGGGCTAGTCTGGGTGAACTCACTATACGATAAAGGTGGACTATATTTTGTTTTTTTGTTTATGTGTATGTGTTTCAGTATGTGTCAAGATCCATGAAGTAAGGTGAAGTGATTAATTAAAATGAATGACGTAGATCCTTTACCAACCACTCCGTTTTCTTAACTAAAACTACAATAAAATCTTGAAATTAAACGGCTAGGAGCACATCAGCCTAAAAACTTTATATTTATGCAGGTGGATGGCAAGGAAAAAAAAAACTTTTTCTATTGCTTGATTTGGTAAGAATTTGTGATTAACTGTTAGTGAAGAAAAACAGCTTATTTTGTTTTTATTGTTTACTATTTGACAGTGAAGGGTTGTGGACAGCGCTAGTCTGTAAGGAGCTTAAACGTTTAAGTAAAATGATTAAAAAACATGAGTATGCAATTCGTTTAGAAAATGCATGAAAGTTTAAAACATTTGGAACAGTAAATATTGCAGCATAGATAAATTCCGCAGTCAAAATTTCGTTACAAAAACAATGGACAGGTGTAAAAATATAGGCACATATAAGGCTGATTAATGCAATGCTTAAAATCATGTGGTACTCATGAACTGGCGTTAAGAGACAGACGCACCCGACTTTTGTACAAGTAGTGTCATCACTGGGTCGGTTTAATTCAAAACCTTTATTATATTACTCTTTAATTTTGTAGATTTGCTTAGTGATTTTGTTATTATAGTGATTTTTAAAAAATTAGGAAAACTTAAATGAATTCAATTATTATGTTAGCACGTGGTGAGAAAAAAAAATCAATACCGGTAAAGCTTTGACCTAGCCCCACCAAAAAGAAAGATCACGCTCCGCCACTGATTATAGGGCATGCACACAGTATTTTAGTTGGGAAACCTGAAGCTACAAAGTCTCTCTTTAAGATGACCGCGCGTGAAGTGGTTCACGAGAGCCGATCCTTTGAGCCGCAATGGAGTTCGCTTGGGACACAAAGCAAACTCACTTGGATGTGTAAGAAAAAAACAGCTGCTTGTCGGTATTTTACAATGCACGAACCAGATGCTAACGTCTGCAGTTCAAATTAGAAATGAAACATGAAATATAAAACTGTGGGTGCACTCTAGAATAATTTCAAGTTTTGAAAAGGGCTGTTTTGTATACTATTACGTGTACTTTTATAAGACGATGTAAAGTTTTAAAGTTATTTAAATGTGTTATCATCATGTGTTGATGAGCTGTATGAAATTATTAACTGCCCGCTCCAGATGAGGTATGCCATCATCAGGTCCATATGGTGGGGTTAAGTTGTTGTTCCCGTAGTAGTTAACACAGTACATTATTATTATTATTATTATTATTATTATTATTATTATTAGCACCGCGTCTTACTACCCGTTCGGCTTATACGCACTTAC
>CABFWB010008997.1:0-15041 GCA_902151455.1 Timema bartmani
ATTGCTCTTCCACCATCATCTGAATGTCAGGGCCAAGCTGGTTCACAATCATTGTATTCCACCATCATCTGAATGTATGTTAAGTCTTGGTCAACAATCACTAAGAGCAAACAAAGGTAGGGTTGTAAATCCTCATGTAAGCCCACTAAGGGAAGGTCGGAATACCTCGTCTTGAGCACACAACCCTATTATCGATCTCTTGTTCTAATCTACGGTGGCTCCCATTAGCCTTTAGGACATCCAGGACCTGTTGCTTTCCTAAAGTTGACATTCTACCTAGAAGCTGTTCCAACGACTTCATTGATTTTATATTTGATCTACATATCAGGTTTCCATAGCTATAGCATACCCTTAGGACCTATTATTATTATTACTACCAAATTAATGTGAGCGGTAAGGATATTTATAATTCAGGTTGCGACTGGGTGAATATGTGACTTTAGATTAAACGTTTCGCAATCACTACGGCAGACACCGACCAGTGTCCAAAATAGGGCATATTTAGACAAAATATTATATTAACCTCGTTTCTCAGTACACAGGAAGTCATGAAAATCTTCTATTAAAAAACTGTGGTCATTTGATGGTTCTGTTCTGTTTTCTTCTGCTATTTATTTATGAGTTAATAGGTATTGAACCAGTGCCTATATAAAAAAGTAATAATTTCGAAGCAAGTTAACCCTATTTCGGCATTTCCAAACTATTACTAACCAGACAACTTTAAGAATGTAATTTTATAGTATTTCTTAAACCAAGTAGAACACTTATGCATGAATTAATTTATAAGAATAACGATTATAATTATGTAAATGTTCCAGCAATCCGCTGCAGTTCAGCGCAACCAGTATTTGGGATGTTCAATAAACTATTGTTAGTGATTCCATAAAACAGTTTATCTAGATTCAAGGGGCAGAGGGAATATAAATATATTTTAACTCCTCTATAATCTATTTGGTGTTTTTTATGTTAACCAAAAGAAAAATTAAAATTTATTTAGGCTTAGTTGATATTGACATTTTTTGTATGTGTTAAAATTGAAAATCACTCAAATGTGTTAAATGTACACATTACTCTTTGGTTACCAAATAAAGGCTGAAAAATGTATTAAGCGCGTTTAAAAATCAGTTTTGTTTTTATAAAAAATTATAGTTATTTGATGTATAAAAATTAGCTAATCCCAGTTTTCAGGCTTATACATTGTCTACTGCATTTCACTTAAATTAAAATACGCAGATCACCAATATTCTATAAGAAGACATTAGTTTTAATTGTTTGAAAATATATTACTTTATCACTGGATTCATGCCATGCTCAAGAGCGCTTAGGCATCATGCCTCACGGCTAAACAGCTTTGGTGGTTTTGCCATTTTGGATCTTGATTAGACGAAAGTAACTTATTCTTAACGAGGTGCGAAAATCTTCTATAAGCTTGATGCCAGGTGTTAATAACCCTTAGCTTGTGTAAAGCACCTTAAAAATACCATTTTATTTTTTTAGGTATTTAATGTGCACTTTCTTAATCGACTGATTATATCATCACATGACCGACAGCTAAGATAAATCTAGAACAGACACAACATCTAGCCCCCGGCCGTTAATTAATCACTGTTAAAGGAGAAATCCATATTTCACTAACTATATATTTTTGGCCATGTTGGGAACTGAACTCGGGACCCTTAGCCCAGTAGAAAGACATGCTACCAACTGAGCTAAGGTGTTGTACGATCATATTTTTAATTATCATAATGGTCACTCTAAGGTATAAACTATTACACTTAAGTATTTCCAATGGAAAAGGTAGCTCTGAAGCTTCAAAACCACTAAAACAATCCTCAACTGTCTTACAATGTTATGTTGTGATCACATTATATATATATTAGAAAGGCTATGTTTCTAACTATTTACTTTGATCTCAGAACTACATCAATTCTCATGAAACGTCGTTGAAAAGGAGCTGATTTCACAAATTTAGGATTTAATTTTTTGTTATAAAACTTCTTTTAACCCTATTTTGCTTTCTTTCACCTTAGGTTAATATTCTGTAAATTATGAGTAGCCCAAATTCACTAAATCTGAATTATTTATTTAGCTAAATAAAACAAAGGTATCCATGGGAACATGATTAGAAATTAGTGTGAATAATCAAATGGCTTGGTGATTACTAGCTTGGGTTTTTTCGATTAATTAGAAAAAATATTACGAGGAAGGTTGGTACTGTAGGCGCACCAATAAATGTATTTTAGTGGTATAAACAAAGGGGTCGGATGGGAGAGGTGGGTATAGGTCTCCATATATCGAAGCTATTATTTCTGTATTTTTGTCTCAATTATTAATTTTAAGGTCACTTTTAATCTGTTCAGTGATATATCTTTTAAACATCAAGTCATAAGCTTGATCTTAAAATCTAGACCTATTCATTAGATTCATCTTCAGTGTTTTATATTAAAGTTTAGTTCCATTTGCATTTTGAGTTTTATTAAACTTATTTGTGATCTTAAAAGGGAAGTGGGGATTGCACCAATTGTTCCCCTTCCCCCTTATTGTGTGTCCCACAGGTTGCTATCAACTGGTATTAAATTAGTTTTGTTTTTAATTACTTAGCTTAGCACAGCACCAAGAATATCTTAATATTAATGATCTAAGGGGCTAAATATTTCAAGGTTAGGTCAGAGGTAATACTACATTAGTGTGAGGTGGGAATGAAAAGTCACAATGATACATCACATGTGTATCCACCCCTCAAGTGCACTCGACTGAGATTTGAATCTCGACAAACCCGTCACTGGCAATCAAATACTGTGATATTAGTATTACTACCCGTTTGGGCTATCAGCATATTTACAATACTGGCGGATAAGAATTAGGAAGGTAGAATATATTTTTTTAAATGTAGACGAATTTGAGTCGAGGTATGAGACCATTCAGATAAAAACATCCTCAATACATCCAACCGAAACTCGAAATCCAATCTCTCATTCATCAACAATACAGTCTATTGTGAGATTTACGCCTTAGACCGTGCGAACACAGAATTGGTTTGTGCCTATTAAATCCGTTCATTGTTCTCAACTTAGTTCTTAAATAAAAAGGTAGAAGAGAATCAATTTTAATGGTTGGATAAATTGCGCTCTAAATTTACTCTTGATGTAATGCCAACTTCAAACAATCTGGTTTGGAACGAGGCTGCGTAAATAATCAAACCAGGACTCATAAAATTTGTTTGCATTTCCAAAGCTCTGTTGTACTAAACGAATCTACCTCATTTACATAAAAATCATTTGTTACCAATCGCCTTTTTATATGCAAATACGATAATATAAGAAACACTGCTTGCTTATTAATTATGAATACGGTAACTAGTCGTGCTGTTTATTTTTTTCTAGAAAGTTTAATTTAATAATCAATCGTATGTTTGAGAACTTGATCTATTTTTAATTTTAACGTGTTTTTTTTGTATGGTAAAGATGTTTGTTTATCTTTGTTTGAAAACTGTTCCACATGTTTAAAAGTTGGTCTGGGAGCAGACCATCAATGAAATAAAAGTCACTATTCAAATAAATGAGGGGCAGTAAATAATTATTTGTATAATCTAGAAATATATATTAATAGTAGATCGCTCATATCGGACGCGGCCAATGCTTCTTTTTAGCTGTGACGTTAATCTAGGATAATGTACTTCAGTTTGTAGAACGTGTGGTACAGCGTCTTACTACCCGTCCAGGCTATCACATTTAACCACACCAGTGGTGTTGGGATGAGGAAGGAATAATTTAAAGAAAATATTCCCTGATTTTCGTGAAGGGAGAGTTGATAACCATTTTTAAAAAATCACTTTGTACTCCCGGCTGGAATTAAACCCGGACTCCATCACCATCAATTCCAAATAAACAAGATTGGTGTTTAGTCCACGCGACCACAGGTGTGTAAAACAAACCGATACTTAGTCTGTGGGTTTGATGCAATCTACAAGAGTAATAATCCTTTTGTCTAAAATAACTACTGTAGTAAACCTTTTATCCACATTGGAGGTCACGCTAATTAAATGGCAAGCTCATCTAATCTGGCTTACTCATGACGAGGCGTTAGGTTTCAAATACCAGCCGGATGTAGTGAGAGCGGTTTTTCCTGAATGGTTTCCCACCTTCTTTCAACGCAAATGCCGATGCATCTCCTCTATGTTATACCTTCACTATCCCTATCCCATAAGTAATATAGATACCCAGAACTAGCAGTAAGTTCAAAAAGCCATTTAGCAAATTTTAAATTTAAATTTTCTCTTAGGAATATAAAATCTTACTTACGAGTACTTACTATATGGCATTAGGAACTCGAAAGCTCATTGTCGCACTTACAAAAGTAGGCCACCTATTCCTGGAGCATTCCAGATTTATGAGAAATATCCTAAGCTTGAAAAATCTAAGATGGCGAATTTAATATGCTGAAATAAACGTATAAATTGATTCAGACGAAGCTAAAATTTGGTATGAACGTTATAATTATAAATGATGGAATCTTTATTACAAGCATCCGAAACTTGAATAATTCAATATAGAGGATTCAAAATGGTGGACGAAACGTATAAATGGAGTCTAAAGATGGGTATTCACTAAAAGAGTGAGCAAGAGCAAACAAGAGCGAGCGAGCATTGACACTCAATAATCGTATGGTGAGTACCGGTTATCGAGCGTGTTCAAAAAAGATCGAGGGTTTGGCGAGACATAAAAGAAAAGATTTGATTTTGCTAATTTTTTGTGGATGGTGATTATTATATTGTTGAAATACTTGTGGTGTAGTGCAGTTCAGATTTGTATTTTTAAATACTGAATTAATAATTTTATTGTAGATATATTGTTATATAGTTATTGATTTAAACACTTGAAGTACTCACGTTATGTATTTACGGTTGTAGGCCTACTGATTTATTTCCGTAATGGAATGTTCAAAGGTAAAATGTTTAAAGCTTATATCTGACTATAGATAACGGATTTAAAAAATAAATGGTACGGCACACCGCACAGACTTTCTCTCTCTTTCTATAAACTCGTAAGATTTCTGAACGGAATAATGTACATTGTATCATCACCACTCCACATAAGAACACGCATAAAATAATATACAATGATATATAATCAATGAGAAAAGAGGCGCATCTTTGTCCACCTAAGAACATTTCAAACAGTTTAATGTCTTCCACAAGGGTCAACACTTCGTATTAAAATTTCGATTTCTGGTTAAAATTTTAACATTTTATAAGGTGTTGCAGATCTTCAAGTCATCGCATTGATATTTAATTATTCATTTATACATTTTGACCAATAAAAAATGTAAATATTGACTATTGAGTCTAAAATGGAGATAGATCATTGCTATGCAAACATTTCTCCTAAGAGATTTAAGGAAAAATAACATACTTTTTTAGATACTTATATTTAATTACTCTATGGCATTGGAGAATTATTGCGTTAAGACTTAAGTAGTATATGTTTACAACTAAAGCTCACAAAATTGTATTAATATATTTGCAAATATCTCAGAAACTGTTGCTTTTATAAAAATATATGTCAAATAAAAGTTTTTTATTTCTAATAGTCCTACAATTTTGCAATGATAAGTTGTTTAGTTTCTCAAATAGTTGTGGAGATACGGAAATTAACGCTTCTGTAAAGTACCCTAAAAATCATTTTCATAGGAAAATGAAAATAGCCAGTTTATTTATAATCTTAATCAACGCCTAGATACGAATTTTAATCAAAATCGTTTGAGCAGATTTTGAGAAAACCAAATTTTTCTCTTTTCGCCCTTCAGTAAACTACCCTTAATTTTAAGTTTTTATAGACACACAGACAGACGGCATTGCAAAGACTATTTTTTAGGGTTCGGGGGGTCATGAGACGTCGACATCCATCAACATTTCAGGTTAGTTTTTTTTTACGGTCGCAATACTTAAACTTTAATGTCCAAAAAGTTAAAAAAATTCATATAATTGCGTATAGATTGAAAGTTATTGATTTTATAAAAATATGTTTCGGATAAAATATCTGTATTATAAATATATATACATATTTGTAATGCTAAGTAATTTCATATCTCAAATAGTTTCGGAGCTATTATAAAAAATGTTAATTTACGCATCAGACCGGAGCCCTTAAAGCCATTTTGCCGAAATATTGAGAGTAGCCATTTTGTTTGGAATATTTATTAATGTTCATAAATGAAATTTAATCAAAATCGTTAGAGCCGATTTTGAGAAAATCGACTTTTTCTCTTTTTGCCCTTCAGTAAACTACCCTTAATTTTAAGTTTTAATAGACACACAGACAGACGGCATTGCAAAGACTATTTTTTAGGGTTCGGGGGGTCATGAGACGTCGACATCCATCAACATTTCAGGTTAGTTTTTTTTACGATCGCAATACTTAAGCTTTAATGTCCAAAAAGTTAAAAATATATATATAATTGCGTATAGATTGAAAATTATTGATTTTATAAAAATATGTTTCGAATAAAATATTTGTATTATAAATATATATACATATTTGTAATGCTAAGTAATTTCATATCTCAAATAGTTTCGGAGCTATTATAAAAAATGTTAATTTACGCATCAGACCGGAGCCCTTAAAGCCATTTTGCCGAAATATTGAGAGTAGCCATTTTGTTTGGAATATTTATTAATGTTCATAAATGAAATTTAATCAAAATCGTTAGAGCCGATTTTGAGAAAATCGACTTTTTCTCTTTTTGCCCTTCAGTAAACTACCCTTAATTTTAAGTTTTAATAGACACACAGACAGACGGCATTGCAAAGACTATTTTTTAGGGTTCGGGGGGTCATGAGACGTCGAAATCCATCAACATTTCAGGTTAGTTTTTTTTACGATCGCAATACTTAAGCTTTAATGTCCAAAAAGCTAAAAATATATATATAATTGCGTATAGATTGAAAATTATTGATTTTATAAAAATATGTTTCGAATAAAATATTTGTATTATAAATATATATACATATTTGTAATGCTAAGTAATTTCATATCTCAAATAGTTTCGGAGCTATTATAAAAAATGTTAATTTACGCATCAGACCGGAGCCCTTAAAGCCATTTTGCCGAAATATTGAGAGTAGCCATTTTGTTTGGAATATTTATTAATGTTCATAAATGAAATTTAATCAAAATCGTTAGAGCCGATTTTGAGAAAATCGACTTTTTCTCTTTTTTCCCTTCAGTAAACTACCCTTAATTTTAGGGGTAGATATCCAATTCCAAAAACCCCTCGGGGCAACCCTATGAAAACCCTAGATATCAAGTTTCAGCTCAATCGGTAAAATAGTTTAGGCTCTAGTTGGAGGTACAGACAGACAGACAGACAGACAGACAGACAGACAGACAGACAGACAGACAGACAGACAGACAGACAGACAGACAGACAGACAGACAGACAGACAGACAGACAGACAGACAGACAGACAGACAGACAGACAGACAGACAGACAGACAGACAGACAGACAGACAGACAGACAGACAGACAGACAGACAGACAGACAGACAGACAGACAGACAGACAGACAGACAGACAGACAGACAGACAGACAGACAGACAGACAGACAGACAGACAGACAGACAGACAGACAGACAGACAGACAGACAGACAGACAGACAGACAGACAGACAGACAGACAGACAGACAGACAGACAGACAGACAGACAGACAGACAGACAGACAGACAGACAGACAGACAGACAGACAGACAGACAGACAGACAGACAGACAGACAGACAGACAGACAGACAGACAGACAGACAGACAGACAGACAGACAGACAGACAGACAGACAGACAGACAGACAGACAGACAGACAGACAGACAGACAGACAGACAGACAGACAGACAGACAGACAGACAGACAGACAGACAGACAGACAGACAGACAGACAGACAGACAGACAGACAGACAGACAGACAGACAGACAGACAGACAGACAGACAGACAGACAGACAGACAGACAGACAGACAGACAGACAGACAGACAGACAGACAGACAGACAGACAGACAGACAGACAGACAGACAGACAGACAGACAGACAGACAGACAGACAGACAGACAGACAGACAGACAGACAGACAGACAGACAGACAGACAGACAGACAGACAGACGGAAATTCAAAAACCACTTTTTCGGATTCAGGAAGTCATGAAACGTCAAAATTCATCAAAATCTCGAGTTCGATTTTTTTGACGATCACCATACTTTCTCTACCTGTAAGATAGAGAGAAAGTAAAAATGAAACTCTGCTGTATCATGATAAAAAAAATAAGAGTAAGAAAGAGGATGCTTGGACAGAACTAGCAAATACATGTTGAAGACTGAAAGCTCAGAAATAAAAAAGAAGATTCAATCACTTCTTACTTTATTTAGAAAGGGAAAACAGAAGCTAAAAATTACTTAAGTAATGGGCACAGAAGAGCCCTATAGCAAAAAATGATTTGCATTTGAAAGTTTACTCTTCTTAAAAGATACAAATAAGCCGATGCAAATAACAAGATACAGAAGGTGAGGCTAATACCTGCAAAAAGTAGCTTATTATTTAGATCAGCCATATTCTATACATAGTCAGCAAGACTGGATTGCTCGCAGTAAAATTATGGAGCAACTGCGAACAAGAACGTATTCACTCCGGTATGGACGCAAGCTGAGCATTTCAAAAGAACGCGAGGAAAGATCTTCGATCATGAGCAAATGTTTGCTCTTGCTCGTTCTTTTGGTGAACTTAAATTTGGTATGGATGCTATGAAGCATGCCATATTAATGAGAAAGATCCGATACTTGAAAGATTCAAGATGGCGAATCCAAAATGGTGGAAGAAACGTACAAATTGAGTCCTAATTCCATGTAATTATCAATTCACGTTACCTATTCACTCAGTTGAAACATTAACGCCCAGAACGAGGATGACTTCAACCAACGCAGCTTAAATCAAAAAAAGCAAAATTAATAATTTTGGATGAATTATACCACGACACTCATACATGCTTTACATGTGGTTGAACTATAGAAGGGTATAGTGAAAAATAGCTTCCCATTTGGAGGTTAAGAAATTTTATTGGATGAAGATTTACGTCAATATTTACCGGTGTTTCCCCATTCAACTATAGCCGCCAAGCATAAAATATAACCTTTTGAGGTGAGAGTTTGTAACTCTGAGTCTGACTAGCAGCTTGCATTCACAAGACTCAAGTTATAGTTTATAGATTCTGAAACTGGGAGACCAATAGCTACTAAATAACGATAAGCTGGAAAAGGACATAATCGAAGTGCCAGAACAATTTCTAGTTAGTTACATAGTTAAAGAGAAACCTTTTGCGTCGTCTTAAAACCAGTTAAATATTAACATTTGTCTATGTGCCAATATTGTGTGCTAGGAAAGGTGATGTTATGTCTGTAAATGAGGAAGTTATAGAACTATTGAGAAAAGTTGTTTGATACTCAGTGAACTCTACCGATTGTGATGAGGTAAAGGAAGAAGATGACTAATAAATATATAGTTGAGTTCCTCAACAGTCTTGCTCCCTCAAGTATGCCTCCACATAAACTGAATTTTTAAACAGATGCAATAGTTATGTTTTCATGAAATCTGAATACCAAAAGAGGGTTGTGTAATGGAATTTACTTTGCAAACATAGATGCGATAGGAGAAGAATCCCGTAGCAAAATACTAACATCGATCTACACTTCCTGAATTGTACGTTCTTTGGGGCTTCTTTAAAACGGTAGGTAGGTAGGTAGGTAGGTAGGTAGTAGCGTGAGTGACTTGTCACCTAAATTTGACCTTTGACCCCGATTTGGAGATTTCATTGACCTAATTTTCACATCCGGTTGATTAACCGTTATTCCCCCCCTCCCTACATCCTGTGGCTGTGTCATTCCACGACACCATGCCACTGGACCCACATCCAGGCATCGTTAGAGGGCCACCACAGTATCCTACCCACTAGCCAGGGGTGATGGGCTTAGCCCATTTGATTTTTATGTGTGCCCATTGGTTTTTTATGCTTTTCCATTGGATCGCCCTCCTGTGGTTGTGTCACCATGGCCCGGATCCTAAGCAGGGCTCACGGGCTAAGCCAATTTGATTTTAATGTGTGGCCATTAATGTGTGCCCATTTGATTTTATGTGTGCCCATTGGTTTTTATGCGGGCCTATTGATTTTTATGAGTGCACATTGGATGGAACTGACGTGGGAGGAGAGCCTGCAGTCTTGGGCGTCGGGAACTCCTCCAACGACGTGCCGACCCATGAGGAAGGAGATAGTATCCTATCTCGGCGATTGTCTAACATAAAGTGTGAGCTATTGGAAATGTCTCACTGTTATTTCCCCCCCTTCAAGTTTGACCCTCTTTCCACATCCGGGGCCCCACTTGGTGGTGATTATACTAAGCATGTTCAAACAGGAAAATACTGGATAGCACTAGCTCAGTACGGTGTTGTGATTTTCCCTGACTCCCTTTTCACATCCGGGTGCCCAAGGTCATTAATCGGTGGTGATTATACTAAACATGTTCAAACAGGAAAATACTGGCTGGCACTGTTTCAGTACAGGGCTGTGATTTCCACATCCCCGATAAATTAACCGTTATCCCCCGGGGGTCCAATGTCATTACTCGGCCTGGGTGGTAAGGCTCAAACAACATGACGTGGATCTTTGTGTGTCTATCGAGGGCCACCACCACCCCTACTCACTAGCCAGAGCTCATGGGTTTAGCCTAATGGGGCATTTGATTTTTATGTGTGCTTATTAGATTTTAATGTGTGCCCTGGTGTAGGTATCCACCATGGACCCTTGGTGGCGGCGTACGAAGATAATGTGGTAGGGAGGAGTAAGGAAATGTTCCAGCTTTTACGTGGAACTACCAACAGTACACCTTGACAGGTATTCAAATCCCCACAACCTCACCCACCACTAGATTTGAACCCCGATATCTTTCGCCAGGTGCTTCATGCCCTATAGATGGCAAACCCTAGAGAATAATATGGTGTTTTAAAATTGTACGCACCCGTTCTGTCACTAGAATATGTTGTAGGAGTTTCAAAGACAGAAAGGCGTTGGAAATATAGACTTGACAACTTTGCCAGAATAAATATTAAATAACGCAGATGGGTAAATGTTAATCTTTATTGATTCACACACGTGTAGTTAATATATAGCTTTAGCAAGTAGAATATATGAGTATAATAAAGGAATAAGTATATTATTATAATTTCACTGTTTAAATATCTGTTTAAGGAAAGGTGTCACACGCACACGAACAACCATATACATTCAATTTTTATTTAGCACCATGTCCATTAGTTTTTAATGTGTGCCCCAAGGAGGAGATGGCAACATTGCCAGAATGAGATATTAAATAGTGCATAGTGGTAAATGTTAAGATTTATTGATACACATGTGTAGTTAATATAGCTTTAGCAAAAAAAATAAATAGCTATAGTGTATGAATAGAAAGGAGGAACAAGCATACTATTAATATAAGCATTTAAAAAAAAATTACAATTCAATATTTTGATCCTCTAGGCCGGATGGCGTGAGTCAGTGTTTGTTTCTCCGCAGCTCAAATGCTCAAATAGCGAGTCATATTTGATTTAATATCGCAGTTTTTATTCGGTGCATTGTGGCAGTGTGTGACTCGGATGCATATTCCTCGCAGTTTTGGTTGAACCCTCTTCTTTTCAAGGATTCGAAGATCCTCACAATAGGAACTTTAGACTAGGGCTGCGCTAACTGCTGTGAAAGATTAAAGAATACCCGCTGGCAAGATACAGGTTTTGGAAATACCTTTTGACAACAAGGCACTTAGATCTTCATATGTGTCTGGTCAAGAAACCAGTCTCTTCAAATAAGTGAGCCCAACCCAATTTAATCCCTACCTGTAGCTATTGTAACTAACCTTCCTCTTTTACTTTCATTATAGCACGTCTCTATTATTGTAGTTTTTCTTTGTTTAAACACTTTGTTATTTCAACATGGCCAAAGACACAGATATAAAGGGCCTTGTAGCAAGAATGGGACAATTCAAAGCTAGAGTCACAAGATTTAAAGCGTATTTTCAAATATTTGATATTCAACAGAGTTCATTAATTCAATTAAAATTGCGACTATCAAAATTAGATCAGTGTTGGTCAGAATTCGATTCATTGCAATCACAAACGACAGTGAATTACATTTAAATGAACGTGAATATTTTGAGAACACGTATTTTGATTTAATGGCATCAGTTGAAGGATTTATTCAAACACATTCCCATGACACCATTTCAACTACCACAAAAAAATGTACAAACAAATATGTTGGTCAAACTTCCAACTATAAATTTGCCTTTTTTTTTAGTGGAGGTTACTAAGCTTGGTTACAATTTTTTGAAGTGTTTAATTCACGTATACACAACAATGAGTCACTAACTGATACACAGAAATTTCANATCTTCGCTCGTCTTTGAAGGGCGACGCAGCGTATGTCATCCATTTTATTGAACTTACGTCAGCCAACTACACAGTAACATGGAATTTAGTACAAGAACGGTTCCAAAACAAGAAAATAATTGTTGAGAAACACGTCAAGGCCCTCTTTGACCTACCAAAGGTGGAGAGAGAATCGCCTACGTCTTTGAGACAGCTATTAGATAGTAGTACTCTAAGACATATCAGAGCTCTCAAGGCATTAAATCAACCCACCGATAGTTGGGATACATTAGTCGCTCACTTACTTGGTTCCAAAATAGACACGACTACGTATCGTGAATGGCAATGCGTGGCATCATCAGATCAGCTACCAACATTGTCTGAACTTACACAATTTTTACAGCGTAGGTGTCAGGTACTTGAAGCTATTTCAACTAATCGTCTTCAAACTAGCAGACCACAAACAACAATGAACACACATAATACGTTCGTGAAAACGAGTTCAGGTTCCAAACAATTTGGAAACACATGTTTAGTGTCACAGTATGCTGCATGTAATTTTTGCAATGCTCAACATCCATTGTTTCATTGTGAACATTTCTTGAAAATATCTATTGAAGATAGGTTCGAACCGGTCAAAAAAAACTTAATATATGTTTGAACTGCCTCAATCCAGGTCATAGATTAGGTCAATGCAAGTCAGATTCTTTCAAAAGTGTGACAAATCACACAATACTTTATTACACAAATAGGTTAAGTGGAAATCACAGACCGTGCATAAACCTTAAGCGGATAAGACACGAGAATGGTCCAGCTTGGCTAATACAGGACTCTAGCGTATGGATGGAACCTATTTGCTCTCTAGAAGTTCCAAACGAAGAGATGCTAGAAAGGAGGAAGAATAACACCACGCTTATCAGCATAGTTCCAGACTGAGCGTTGATTGATAAATTTTCATCACTTAATACACTTGTACACATAGTTTAATACTGCTTAAGATGCATTTACAGTACCAGACATACTAACGAATCACGTCGAAGGGGATCACTTACAGTGAATGAAACCAAGTTAGCACTAACAACCATAATTAAAATGGTGCAACAGCAAAGGTTCCAGAAAGAACTTTCGGATCTAAGATCACACTATCAAGTTAATCAAAAGAGCAAACTTCATTCCCTGAACCCCCTTCTAGACAACAATGGAATCATCAGGGTGGGCGGACGTTTACAAAAATCCAACCTCACACCAGATCAGAAACATCCAACTGTGCTACCTCAGGGAAACAAACTGACAGAATTAATAACCAGCAACAAACACTTGAAACAACTTCATGCTGGGCCACAAGCAATGCTCAGTGCGATAAGAAAAATGTATTGGCCCCTCAATGGTAGAAACTTGTGCAGGAAGATTGTATGCACAATTGCATTAAATGTTTCAAGGCCAAGCCCAGAGGCGTACAACAAATTATAGGAGAACTTCCTAAGAGCAGAGTAGAATCTTCTCGTCCATTTCTGCATACAGGAATTGACTGTGGTTGTCCCATACAAATACTACAAGGCAGAAGAAGAGGAGCGAAGAAAATAAAGAGTTACATAGCTCTTTTTATATGCTTCGCTACCAAGGCTATTCACCTTGAATTAGTGAGTGATCTAACTACAGAATCATTCTTAGGAGCTTTGCGAAGATTCATGGCACGGTGAGGCAAAAGTCTTCTTCATATTTATTCTGACAACGCTAACAATTTTGTCGGAGCAAACAATGAACTTCTGAAACTTCGCAATCTACTTACTTCTGATGGACATCAAATGGAAGTGAGATCCGCTCTAGCCAAATACAATATTAAATGGCATTTTATATCTCCACGAGCGCCACATTTCGGTGGCTTATGGGAATCAGGAATTAACCTGGTCAAATATCATCTTAACAGAATTTTGGGAAATGCCACGCTTACATATGAGGGGCTGTACACGAGTTTAACACAAGTAGAGGCGTGTCTAAACTCCCGTCTTTTAACACCGATGTCCAGTGACCCTTCCGACCTTTCTGTTCTCACCCCCGCTCATTTTTTGATAGGAGACTCACTGGTGACCACTCCAGATCCAAATCTGGCATCAATTCAGATGAATCGACTATCACGTTGGCAGCATGTGCAACAAATTTCTCAGCATTTTTGGGCCAGGTGGTCCAAAGAATACTTAGCCAAACTCCAGCAACGGAAGAAATGGAGAACACATGGCCACAACATTCAATTGGCAGAATTGGTTCTCATTCGTGAGGACAATTCCCGTCCGCTCAGTTGGAAACTGGGTCGAGTACTGGAATTACATCCTGGCCCAGATGGAATCGTTCGTGTGGTCACTCTCTGGACTGGAGGTGGCTCGCTGAAGAGAGCCACCACAAGACTATGCCCTCTTCCAATGGAAGAAAACTCAGTATAGATGTGTACAGATTTGTATTTTATAATATTTTGTTTGTGTGTGGTAGTGATATAACTTGCCTTATTGTTTTGAACTAACTATTACTTAACTCATTTCAGTTAATTAGATACAGTCAACTCTCGATTCTACGACCCCGGAAATAA
>CABFWB010008998.1:0-15041 GCA_902151455.1 Timema bartmani
TAACTGCATCGTGATCGCTTCCATTTAAACACACGAGGAGGTCCTTTACGTTAAGTTACGTTAAGTTACGTTAAGTTAACGTTAAGCTGATCGTGATCCCGGCATTATGAATAAGACCTACGTAGCAACGAAGCGCCAAATTTAACCACACAAATAAAACTATTTGAACCTCTACTTGTAATGTTTGCCTCTTTAAACATAACGCTGTCTCAGTTTGTGGTGCACAATGTATCCTTGAAGATGTTTTAATTATGTTAATTTAGGATTATTGTAGCCATTATTCGTTGTCGAGCCTAAATACATTTCTAGCTACAGGTTACGAGCTGTATTGAGGTGATGCAATAATAAAATTTAAAAACATTAATATTACAGGGATGCAGTATAAATAAGTGACAGCATTAATTAGTTGTTATGAATAAATTCAATAATAACAGGTGATAAACTTGATAACAGTAATTAACTATATTAAAGGAATGAAGTAGTAACTAAATATAATAAAAATTCATATATTCCGGACGGATGAAAAGAGCCAGCTCACATAAAAAATAAATATAAAAAACGCCATGGATAGAGGGTGTAATGTGGTTAGCACAAACCCTTCGGCCGTTAATCTCAGTTTTCTAGACCGGAGCTGCTAATTCATTTATCCAATTAGCTCCTAATTTGTCCTCACGAGGCCGAGTTGACTCCAACTGCTTTATAGGTAGATTTTGGAAGCACCGAGGATCGAACTTGGTACTTCAGGACCTGTAGCCAGAAACTCTGACCACTAAGCCACGGAGGTAGTCTATAAATTTAATAACAATATAATTATTAAAGTGATGCAATATAAACTAAGACAACGGTAATAATATTAAACTTATGTTGTAATAAAATATGGAAACATTAAGAAAGTGAATAAAGAGACATGATTGATAACAGTGCCTGTTAAATAATACACCAGTAAACTATCGAAACAGTAACTAACTATTTTAAAATTATGTAATAATGAGAAATACAACATTAAAAGTATATAATATTATATTTTAATTAAGGTTCAATTAATCGGTTTCTTTCGTAGAGAAAACAAAAACTTGGTTAGTTCATTTTTCATTTGTTAAATAAATAAGTGACGGAATAAACTGAGTTAAAGAGAGTTGTTAAATGTTATGAAAACTCTAACAATAATAATAATAACAATAATAAAAGGTATTTCTCATTTACTAAAAACCCAACTCAGAGGATGGAACATGTGGGCTGAGAGTGGCCTGTCTGTACCTCCAACTAATGGGGGATTAGCCAATGTACAGTATTATTTGTATTATCAGCTGAGTAGCTACCCACCTCAGTGGTCGCGTAGTCTAAGGCGTCCTAATCGCAATATACGGTATTGCCTCGGACGGGGAGATCATGATTATAATCCAATTCGAGTCTAAAAAGGGTGTTTTTTTTTCTAACTGGCTTACCACTCTAGCTCCCTGCATATAGGGTTACACTCCCTCTAAATTGTGCCTACCTCACCCCTTGTCTCATTTGTGTAAATCTGTGGCTGACCCTGGGCTGTAGGATGAGGTTTCTAAACAAACAGACTCATTTTTTGTTTATCTCTATCCTTAATTTACCTTAAACGTGTAAAAAAAAACCCCCAGAGCTCGTTGAACGTGTTGCGGATATTTAATTAACTAACGATACTCAGAGGAAATAAGCTACAATATAGTTTGAAATTGCCTAGATAGGGGACTCGAACCCGGTACCACTTGTGCTCAACTACTGAGATATCCAAGTTCATTCTTCACGCGTTATTTAAGGCGGTGACTGTGAATGTGGCCCAATGGTCTAAGGCGTCACTCTCGTGTCAGACTGACCTGCTGATGACGTGAATATCGGGGATGCAACCCCTGTCGGGTCTTCTAAGGGTGGTTTTTTCCAAAATGGTTTCACACTTCCTCCATGAAAATGTGGGTAGATTCCCTATAAAATGCTTTCTATTCTTACTCTATTGGAGTGCGTACAACCTGAACAGGTAGTAAGGTGCAATGATGAAAATAACAGTGAATATGAGGTATGGTGTGTCAACTGTTACAGTCATAATGACAGGCTCTGGGTGGATTGCTGTTATAAGGTAACATAATACAATAACTACGGTGTATAATTAGTTTGTGTAAGACTGTTAGATTGACGTCAAGGCTAGATCTGAATATTAAACTGTTCATTATATTCTTTCTCGCTTTGAATGTAATAAGATCAAGAAACCTCCCATTAATCTTGTATCAATACAACTTGTTAATACAATACAGAAACCTGCCTTTACTCTTGTATCAATACAACTTGTTAATACAATACAGAAACCTCCCATTACTCTTGTATCAATACAACTTGCTAATACAATACAGAAACCTAACATTACTCTTGTATCAATACAACTTGATTAATACTATACAGAAACCTCCTATTACTCTTGTATCAATACAACTTGTTAATACTATACAGAAACCTACCATTACTCTTGTATAAATACAACTTGTTAATACTATACAGAAAATTCCCATTACTCTTGCATCAATACAACTTGTTAATACAATAAAGAAACCTACCATTACTCTTGTATCAATACAACTTGTTAATACTATACAGAAACCTCTATTACTCTTGTATTAATACAACTTGTTTTTACAAGACAGAAACCTCCCACCACTCGTGTATCAATACAACTTGTTAATACTATACAGAAACCTACCATTACTCTTGTATCAATAAAACTTGTTAATACTATACAGAAACCTACCATTACTCTTGTATCAATACAACTTGCTAATACAATACAGAAACCTACCATTACTATTGTATCAATACAACTTGTTAATACAATATAGAAACCTACAATTAATCTTGTATCAATACAACTTGTCAATACTATACAGAAACCTCCCATTAATCTTGTATCGATACAACTTGTTAATACTATACAGAAACCTCCCACCACTCTTGTATCAATACAACTTGTTAATAGAATACAAAAACAACTCAAACTGGTGAAAATACAAGATCCTTCCCTAATGCATTGTAGCCGATGATATCACATGTCCATCACAGACACTGCCTCAAACTATGAATTCTGGATAGCTCAGTGGTAGAAAATTGACGCGCCAAGGGTCCCAGGTTTGATTCTCGTGCACAGGTCTTATTTTTCAATTTACAAATTACGTTTAAGTTATTTTGACTCTAAGTCTTACTACCCGTCCGGGCTATACGCAATTACACAAATGAGAAAGTTAGAATTAAAATGAAATTTACCTCCATTTCCCATCATCGGAAAACAAGACTATATGAGCTTGACACTTAGTCCACGTGCCCACCGATACAGGTGTGGATAGTAAGTTGTAATAGTCTGAGACTAACAGTGGTTAAGTAATCCTCGGCAATCCTCGTGACTGTTTTCTTCTCCTTCTCTCCAGTTGAAAATACTGGTGCATTTCTAATAAATTTTCATACTTGTCTTTCTACCCCATGCCATCCATACCAAGTATTCTCTAGTTTCCAGTTTGAGTTGTTGATAGTAAGTTCTGGCGCTGGGACTAAAACAAAAGCTCACTGAAAATGGCTGATGTCTTCCACTGTGTGACACTAGACGCAACCTGCTATACATATCCCTCACGAGTGGAGCTATCTCACAATCTTCCAATATTAAAACATACTTTTCATCCTAGTTCTAGCGATGCGCAACTGATGGACCTTGATGCGACAAGTAGGACCTTTTATGGTAGAGGTGCCAAAATTAATAACGAGCCTAAAGGTAACCCCGAAAGGTGGGGGCTCTAACGACTCGGTTTAAAATTGAAACCTATTGTAGTTTTAATTTAGTAGTTTAGGTTTATTCAAACTATGAATTTATTTTCCCCTTGAAAAGTTTTGTTTATTTTATCTGAATATAGTTCAGTTTATAATATATTATAATACCACTATGGTCAAAATATGTTGAGGTTGATCATTTGAATTTGTGTCTGCCTCATAGCCTCATAGCCAATTTTAAATTTGGTGTATCATGATTTCAAAAGTTTATTTTATAGTCTTGTGATTTTTCTGGGAGCATCCAATTTTGACGATCGTAGAGCAATATTTTATGCCGTACATGCTAGTAAGATACTTTGAACAATCTTGCAGAATTATAATGCAAACTAGCTAGAAGACGAGATAAGATATGGCTTATTTGAAGTCCTTTAGTAATGAAATTTTCACAGTAATTTTGTTTCTCAAGTTGTTATTAGATTCCAATGTTTTCGTCCTTGTATTATAATTGTTAAAAATGCAATTAAATTTTAACTAGTGTAAATCATAATTATATTCTCTTCTAAGAGTTATATTACTATCAGTATATCTCTCTATTTGGTCCAGTGCTGACTGGATGAGGCCTGTTCCCCATGTGTGTAGTATATTAATCACATACTCCCTGGTCCAGTGTTAAGAACAGTAGGTGGCTGGGCAGATGTGTTGAGGTAAGGGTCACACCCATGTTAATGGAAATTTGTTTTATGTGTTCCCCAGTTGGCCCTGCCTAGGATATAGACAACAGAAAACAGTCAAGATGGAACTGCCACGCGTGGTTTGAATCTACATAATCTCATTTAACAACAACAACAGGGTGGACCGCAGACTCAGCTGTGGATGTAGGTTCCTTTGTTTTATTTCCGTTTTCACATCCTTTGGATTGGATGGGGCTATTTGTAGCTTGGGCCTCCAGACTATACTGGACTCGTATCTTGACAGATACAGCGATATCAACTGGAGAATATCTGCCATCATTATCAGGGTTAGGTGGACACTAACCCGCACCGGTAGGCACACAGACTAAGACGTCAGACTTGGCCAGTATGGCTTGTTGGTGACATGAAGGTTTATGCTAGATTCTCAGCCAGATGTTATTTATTATTATTAGGAGTTCTGTCTTTCGACAGATCCATTGCCTTGTCCAAATTGAGTCCTCCAGCATCTTCCTTCTATAATATCCTAAAGTTTAATCTTCTTTCCTTGTTTGAGGCCATCCACCAGTTGCATTCCTGGTCTCTTCTCCCTTACACCTTGCCTTCTATGACGTCATTCAATAAGACATTTCTTCTCATAATGTGACTCATCCAGTTGAACTTTCCTCTTAGATTCACCTGCAGATTGGTTCTATTTCCGTCGACTCTTCTTAGAATAGTTCATTAGGCACCCGACCTGTACACTTTATCTTCCCTATTCTCCTCTAGCACCACAAAGATTTTTAAATATTTCAAGATGTGATTTATTACTGTGGTTTCCCGATCCTCTCATCTCTACCATTTAGAATAAGACGTTAGTAATAATCCTATTAAATGGAAAAGGATTGAAGCTAGGACATGTTAAAACATTGTTTATTTCGAAACGAGTATTTTCAAAACATTGGTAAAGCATTTTAAAATAAATTATGGTCTAGGAAACATTGATAAAGCGAAGCCCCAGTTCATTGTTCCTCACAGGAGTGTTGTGGTCCACGTCTTGGCCTTCATTTGTTTCACTGCCACTTCAGCGGCGCGGGGGATCGAGACAAACAATTGAAGAGCGGCGCGCGCACAATGGCGTCCAACCACGAGATAATGGCGGCTTGTCATTAGCCACATAACCTCACACAATCACACAAAGGCGGCCACAATTAAGAGAAGAGATTAGAAAGAGAATAAAAAAAAAGACGGGTGGGGTTCGTAAGACATGTCTCTTTATAAGATAATTGTTTATTATTTTATTCGTTCTGATTTAATAGGATAAAAGAACAAAGGAGAATTAATCGGAAACTATCGATTGGAGCTAAGTTCTTGTCATGTCTGTGAATCCTAAAACTGTTTTTAAAACCGTTATAAACATAGATTACGCCTTAAAACACTTTTTTTATAACTAATTATCATTCCTGACCCTTTTTTATTTCAGATGCATCCTATCTTTATTTTGTCTTTAAAAAAGGGGGAAAAAAAGTTTATGGATGATCATTTTACTCACACTTTTTCATGTATGTCTATTTATATTGAAATAGTTACTATGATTTAAGTTTAGCCATACTGGTAGGCACGAGGATTAAGGCAACAGTATCATCTTGTTTGGTTTGATGTCAGGAGTCGAGTCCCCACCGTCTTTAGGCACAATCTTCCTTCAAGAAAATGTGACTACACTTCATTTAAATTCTATCTTCCTCATCCGTACCCCATTAATATAAATATGTAGATAGCTCGCACTGTTGATAAAAATGCATAGAATAGATAATTATTTTATTTATAATTATTTGAATTATTATTTTATGTATATTTAATACATGTTTTAACTTTTTTGTATTATTAATAGCACTCAAACTGATACATTTCTTCACTTCCTTTTTTTAAACTTATTATTTCGCTGTGTTGTCGCCAAATATGCTTCTCCTTATTGCTGACGTCACTAAATCTGGTTTCTGGTGATGACTGGTGTCACTCAATGTGTGTATGTGTCATTTTAAAAATCAAACTAATTTAGTACCAACAGAGTAACATGAATGATATGACTACAGTATTATTTATATATATTATCTGAATTAGTTACCTTAATGATTTATGAATTCCTCCAAATGTACTGTACATTATTAATTTCTGAACAAAATAGTTCACTGTTTATCTACAGTAGGCACTAATATTGTACCATTTGACTAGATTATTGGGGGCCAGGGCATGTTTTCCCTGTACCCTACCCAAGATAGCGACGGCCATGGTTTGGTTATGTAAGGATCACTTTTGTTATCTTCATCATAGTTTGTCGTCAATCTTCCAATTTCTTTGCTGCAAATCTTCAATTCTGTTCATCTTGAATTAAATATTACCATCATCATCATCATTTTTAGTCAATCTTCAGATTGGTCTTGAGCAATTCTCCACTTGTGTCAGTTCTGAGCCAAGTCTTGTATCTTCAGATTGGTCTTGAGAAACTCTCCACTTCTGCCAGTTCTGAGCCAAGTCTTGTATATTTCAGATTGGTCTTGAACAACTCTCCACTTCTGCCAGTTCTGAGCCAAGTATTGTATCTTCAGATTGGTCTTGAGCAACTCTCCACTTCTGCCAGTTCTGAGCCAAGTCTTGTATCTTCAGATTAGTCTTGAGCAACTCTCCACTTCTGCCAGTTATGAGCCAAGTCTTGTATCTTCAGATTGGTCTTGAGAAACTTTCCACTTCTGCAATGCAAGTTCTGAGCCAAGTCTTGTATCTTCAGATTAGTCTTGAGCAACTCTCCACTTCTGTCAGTTCTGAGCCAAGTCTTGTATCTTCAGATTAGTCTTGAGCAACTCTCCACTTCTGCCAGTTCTGAGCCAAGTCTTGTAATCTTCAGATTAGTCTTGAGCAACTCTTCACTTCTGCCAGTTCTGAGCCAAGTCTTGTATATCTTCAGATTGGTCTTGAGCAACATCTTCCTCTCTTTGGTGCATACAACTCATCCTTGGCCTTGCTCTTGCTTTCTCAGCACATCTACGTTGGTTACCGTCTCTGTCCATGGTGCTACCACATTCCAATTGCTTCTAATCTTTTCTTCTCAGTTCTGCCAATGGTCTATGTTTCACCGATATATAAGACAACGCTCTTACAGATTTCCGATATATATTGTAGCTGAAATCTCCTGTCTGCGATATTCTACTTATTTTATCTTTTTTAATTCGTTTATTTTTCTTTTGATATCTTTAGGCCACACAATATCTGACGCACGCAAGGTTAGACGACTAAACAAATTGAAAGACAACAAATCTCAAGTTAGACGAGTGCACACTTAAGAGCTGATCCCCAGACCGATTAACCGTGGAATTAGACACAGGATAACACCAAACCAGAACTAGTTCTGTTTTGTATCAAACTTGATAATGGTGAGACCGGGATCAGTTTAATAGTTTATTACTTTATCTCGATTGTAGTTTACTGAAGGGAAAAAAGAGAAAGAATCGATTTTCTCGTAATACACTGTAACGATTTTGATTATATTTTGAATCTAGGCACTGTTTAACGTTACAAACAAATTATCAACTACCATTTTCCCATGAAAATAAATTGAGGATATTTTAAAACCAATAGTTTCTGAGCTATTGACATGTATAGCATACATATGCCTATATTTGTACTCAGGTCTTTGAAAATGAAATTAATTACTATTCTCTTTGGTGGACACATAGATGTTCCTATTTTCTCAATATTTTCATAACAGTGTATATTATTTCATTTATACTCTTTGGCGGAGTGTTTCTGCAACCATCAATTATTTAGTTTCATATATCTTACTAGCTATGAGTAAAATTCTCAATTTTTAGGTAAAGGAGTGATAAAGTCTGTGCGCTACACTGTGTCATTTAGATAAAATACAGTATCGTTAGATGGTTTCACTTCCGTTTAGTACAGAAACCCACACCATGATGTGACGCTCAGTTAGAGCTGTACTACCTAAGTTAGGTGCTACCCGAGGTTAGAGCTGTATTACCTAAGTTAGGTGCTATCCGGGGGTGAGAGCTGCATTATCTAGGTTAGGTGCTATCTGGGGGTGAGATGGGCTCTTTAAGACCTGCCTGAGAGAGAGACTACAACATGGTAATTGGACTTATAGTAAAATTTTATTTATTTCTATTCTCTCTGAACATTTTTTTGTACTTGTAGTTTTTTCTCGGCCACTTGTTGCTTCTCGACTTGAGGTTCAGTCCCCATGGAACATTTAACGTGCACTTTCATAACATACGTGGCCTATACAATTAGCGCAAGACTTACAAACTAGCTAACTTAGAACAGCTCTTGCACCCGGGTGTTTACTAACTGTATATCAGGATGAACCCGGGCACAACATCGTTGTCAGCGTTATCCTTAGTTGAACCGGGGTCCCCTAGATTAGGGGTTGACCATACCTCGTCATATTGAATGTTTTTGTGAAAACCCATACTCAACATTGAAATAATCCATCTCATGTATCCATGGATCCGTTCATTAAGACTTAATGAATCATATTTTATGATTAGAGTGTCCTAATTCCTAAATAGCTGTGAAAAAATTGTCAGATTGTGGACCTACTGAAGAATAACTATGGATCTTGAAAACCAAGCAACAAGAAACTGACCATAAATTTATCATTTTTATATTTTAAATTAATACGAAAACCTTTTTATGAACAACAGTACCACCAGAAAATTTGACACCCTAGTTCAGTTGGTAGTGTGTCTGTCTACTAAGCTAAGAGTCTCAGATTTGATTCCCAGCATGGCTGAGAAATTTATCAATGGTGAGATGTGGTTTTCCCCCTTTCATAGTGATAGACCTATGGTAACGGTCTGGGACTGGATGTTGTGTTTGTCTTAGTCTTAAGTTAGAGTATAAGTCATACGAAACTACGACAAGCCTAGCAATCTGGTAGTGGAAAAATATATGACTTGACCAAAAAACTGACCCAGGTCATAGGCTAGAAACAGTAGTGGATGTAAAAAATTACCACCAGAAGAATTAAATTAAACTATCACACCATATTTGAGCATTATAAAGATCTATCACGTAGAAGATTGAATAAATATAATATATTACGGTGTAAAAAATGAAACCTAGATTCTTATAAAAAATGAAACTTAGATAGCCTATAAAAAACTGGATGTATTTCTTCAGAGAGGAAGAAATTCTATTTGAGCTTTACTCTCCTTTTCCCAAGAATTGTGGATGCCGTGCAGATATCAGCTAGTGAACAATACAAGTACCGAGGTCGTATCTGGGTGAGTCCAATTACTACTTTAGTCTCAAGTTATTCTCCCCGTGCACACACATACACACATACACTCACATACACACTCATACACACTCATACACGTTCTTATTGGGGGAATTGCAGAGAACAGTGAGACGTTTAGTGCCAGAACGTTCCAAGTCAAATAGAGATACAAATATGGTTTTTAATGGTTTTTTCCGCAACAGTTTCCATAAAAATAAAATTGGACCACTTACGGTATTAACGCCTTTAGTTATACTAATGAGGTAGGGATGACATATTGCATCAGCCATAAAACCCGGCCTCGATTCGAACCCCCATCCACCCGTCACTGACAAGCCCCACGTGGTGATCTTGACGTATGGCTCGCGTGTCCGCCGATTCGATTAGTTTTGAAATAAAAGAGAAAGTAGCATTTAATATGATTTCTTAATATTTTTATTGATTTATTTCAAACAAGAATTAGTAATGGTTTAATATACGGGACCAGGGGGAAGAAGAAGTACAGACGTATCAGTGTGAAAAAACCACATCCAGTGATTCCGGCCTGGATTCGAACCAAAACTCCCCGTCACTAGCAAACGAGTCTATTGAGAACCTGAAGCTCTAGACGGCATGATCATCAGTGTGGGGGAAATTACTGTAATGTAAAGTACCAATTAGTAACATTTTGTTTTGAGTTTAGAATTTAAAAAATAAAATTTCTAATAATCCAATAACTAATAAATATTCTGTTTCTACTAAAGACACACTGAACAAGTCTAGTTTAGTGTGTAACTAGGCTAAAACAAAATTAACCAATACTTACCAGAATATCAACTTAACATTAACTCAACAACTAGAGTTTTATTCACTATATATTAATTGTGTTTGGGATAAATAAGTAGGCTAAAGTAAGTAAGAATAAAATGTCTGCAGTATCATAGATTAGTTTATTATATTAAAATATACAAATGAAGTGAGGCTAAAATATAGATACACGTTGAACAACTCTGCAAATTTGTTTCAACGATTTTTAGCAGGGAAAAGATTTTCAAAACATTGCTAGTAGGGTTACAACTAGTCCCTCAAATTTATTAGAAATAAAATTTATATTTTCTAATAATAAATATCGAGGTGGATAGACGGTTTTTTCCACGACTTTAAGTGGCATACAAAAAAAGGTACAAAATTGGTTGAATGAAAGAAAGGCTCACTTGATTAAAGGCGAACTCTCCCCAACTGTTTCTAGATGTCTTTGCGTGGATGATTGCTACGTCCTCCCCACAATATTATAACAATCAAAACACTATGCATTACCATTCCTTCCCAAGACATCGTCACAAGAGTAAAAAACAACAGGTTGTGTGTTTTTATAGCATTACCCCTTATAAAAATATCTCCCCTAATAGTAGCTTTGACCGCAAGAATTCTCCGAACAGGGTGTCATTTCCGAATCAGGAAAAGACGCTAACTAACGCAATCTACCATCGGCTTCTGGAATCATCGCTACTTGGCTGTCTCGTGGGTTCCCAGCGTCTGAGAACTGACCTGTTTATTATTGTATATATCAAACGACAAAGATGGAAATTACAGATTTAAAGTGTGGGTTATTTCACCGTCCCATCTTTCTGGATGTAAGTGATGAAGGGGTTGAGTTTTTGAAATTATATTTTAGTGCGTTATAAATTGGCTTTCACCTACCGGAATTTTTACTGTCCACGAAAGACCGAAGAGAATACAAACCAGAGAATAGAGATTATATGAGACACAACTGGGGTAACCGATAAACAATTTGTTGTTTCGGCTCACGAACGCTTCACTTATTTTGTATTCCTCCAATTAGTTTTTGTGTCGCGTATTACTACCCACCCGCGCTATCAGAATTTAAAGTGAAGGGGTGAGGGGCGAGGAAGGAGTGGGCATAAGAGAAGGTCAGTGTTTTTAAAATTGTTATAGCAAACACATATTTTTTTAAATAAAAAAAACAACATATTGCACCTCAGTGGATCCTTTTGGTTTGATTTGCTATACACAGATATCTCAATAGTTCTTGAATATCTGTCATGTCTAATGAATAAAATTGAATTTGATCAGAAACCTTTTTAAATGATTAAAGAAAGTTCTTATCAAACTATCAAATATCAGGATTCTCATCAAAAATACAGAAAAACTTTTAATTTCATCAAGTGTAGACAATCAAATTAACGGATATATTGGGGAGAAATATTTTATCTATTTTGTCGAAAAAAATATTTTTGCTATAAAAAGTGCAATTTTACTGCCCTTTCAAGGGCACTACCAGCCAATATAGAACCTAGACCTCCAGAGATATAGCCAAGCACACACCTAACTCCAACTGATTGGCGTGAAGATGAATTGGGCGAACAATGAGCACTTGCAACCTTACATAATCTTAGACCAACTTAGACCAACTTAGACCAACTTAGACCAACTTAGATCAATTTAGACAACTATTAAAATGCGTATAGCCGGAACGGGTGGGACGAGATTAATAAAACCACAAAATACTTTCAGCTCAATATGACTTCTAATTTACCTAAGCTAACCCATAAGTGAATTCCATGCATGTTTTTACTCCGTCCCACATAACCTAGTTCTTGTTGTTTGCATCTGCGTGCAAGAACAGAGGAGCAAGTCGCCTTTATTTGATTTTTTATTACGGGCAGGATGGATGCGTTTTATTTAAAAGTGTACACAAAAAGAAAAGAAGGAAACTAACCATGGCTTGAATTCGAAAGTACATCAACACACATTGTGGTGTTTTTTTATAGTTTAATAAGAGACACAGAGCATTTTATTAGTTTAATTTATAAGACTACTTGAAATAAATTAGGGACGGACCCTTCAATCTTTTTACTGTTTTTAATCTGGTCTGGGGGTTGCCGAGGAATATAAGGAGGCCACTCTACCGAAATATTTCATTTAGAATCAGTTTAGGACCTGTAACGGTGGACACATAGATAAAGGCGTCCATCTTCTCTGGGATGGTTTGCTGGTGCCAAGAAGTTTGGTAGTCCAGCCCGAGTATAGGGATAGAAAGTGCTTTTTACCAAATCATTTATCCCTCTCCCTCCACGCAAATGCTGATACATCTAATTTAAAATCCTACCTTCCTCGCTCCTGCCCATAAGTGTAAATATATGGATGATCTGAGCGGATAGTAAGACGTGGATCCCGCGAACGAAGCGGCAAGGCCACGCTGGGCTTGTCATCAGACGTAGGCCTACACTTGATATATTGTTGTCATGAAGTTGTAATAAGCTTGTTTTAGGGGGGAGAAGGGAAGTTGGGTTGACTTTAGGTTGATTTATGTTCGTATTTTACATAACTTACATAAATATGACGCAGTCTTACCCTCTTGCACTAATTATGTTGTTAATAAATTCAATATTCATCAGATATAATTTAAAGGAGTTTTTAAAACGATTTTTAAATATAGATTTAACTATGAACTAAACAAGGAGGCATGAATAGTACAGCTATAATTATTAATACCAGTAATTAGTGCTTGCATTCCTCAAACATAATTTGTAGCAAGTTTTATTAGTGTCGTATCTTAATTAGTAAACTAGTTTTCAAGACATTTAATAAATATTTGTTTAATTTTTACCGGTGAAATGTAAATAACGAATTGAATGAATAAATTCGAGCAATAGTTGCCCCCCTTACTACCCGTCTGGACTACCCTAATACCTGCTCTAAAGGTATGATCAAATGTATTCGCATTTTCTTGTGGGAAGGTTGGTTGGACAATTAGGGGAAAACATATCGGTAAACCCAAACAAGATTCTAACCCCAACCCTCCCTCATCACCAACAAACCAGACAAAATGAGACTGAAGCCTTTGTCCTCATTTTCACCTATGTAATAGATTGGGTAGTTAATAACCTTAGTGTAGAACGACTACCAATAGTAATAATTAAATAGTAATAATATAATCATTAGTGTAATTTTCAGCAGGATGAACATTATATTATTAATGTTGTGGATAAAGTGTCTCTTATTTTTAAAATTCAATTCATCGGCAGATATATTTAACTTATCAAATACTAAGAAAGTTGGCCAAAGGGTTATACTATTCGTTTCAAGAAGGAAGAATGAATGCTGACGTCATATTGTGAAACGTCACTCACTTTTCAATATAGTAATTATATGGCCCCGGGTTCGTTTCTCACGTACAAGTATTATTTTCCCACACTTATTCTATTTTATTTGTGGACAACACAGGATCTGAGATAAAATTTTAGTCTTAATATCATGTTATTTGAATATTTATCCATGAGGGAAATTAAATTGAAATTGTTTTAGTGTTTTATAAATAGATATTATTTATAATTTATTGCTTCAAGCAAAGTAGCACTAGTTTGTTTGTTCTTAATTATACACTAATGATGAACAAAAAAAAATTAAAATGAAAAATACGTGTAAATGAATTATGATAAACGATTCAGGCTCTAGAAACTGAGTACAAATAAATATAGGTATAAAATACACCAACATGTTTAATTATATCTATACACATTAACACATACATATATATACAAATACACAGATACATAGCATTCATTATTTTAATTTACTAAATTACGGTATTTTATCTGTACTATTTTAATAATTAATTATAGAAATATATTTATTATTGTTATTATTAATTGGGTATTTAAGGCTGACTGACACAAAGATTAACATCGCCTAAAAATCGTAGATATATATATAATTATTTTTAGCACCACGTCATACTACCCGTTCGGGTTATACGCTTATGTACTAATTACGCTGAAGGTTTTAGGGATCAGGAAGGTTAAATTTAGAGGAAGTGTACCCACATTTTCGTGGAGGGAGAGTGTAAAACCATTTATGAAAAACCACCCTCAGTACATCCGACCGAGATTCGAACCTTGATCTACCCGTCAACGACAGTCTAGTCCACTGTGAGAGTAGCGCGTTAGACCATGCAGCCACCGAAACGGGTTCGTGTGTTTATTAATAATCTTTAAGTAAAAGTAATTTCCCTTTTTTTTTTTGTTAGCAAAATTATATAATTAAATATTGTGTCCCAGATATACACATGTCTTGGAAACACGACATACTCGTTGATATCATTAAAATTTATAAGTAGCAACGAAAATCCGCACGACACATTATTCTGTAGAATAAATAATTGTTTTGCGAAGGAAAAAGGAAGGAAAGCAAAGCAAGCGATAAGTTTGTGAGTGTGAAGTATAATAAAAAGAAGAAGAACCACAGGTAGGGAATTATAATAATTTGAGAGCCCTTGGAAGCCGAGCAACTGGTAATCTGGAGCGAGGGGT
>CABFWB010009000.1:0-15031 GCA_902151455.1 Timema bartmani
AACACTTTATCGATCTTAGCTCACTCTCCTGACACCTTTTAAATTTATTCATTAATAGTAAACCCCATTAAATTAATTGATTTCCAACAATAGCTACGTCGAATGTTACTATCCGATTTTAATGGAAAGGATCTTATCTGACATAAAGACTAATTACAAGATCTACTTTAACAAACATTAGGTCATGTAATCTAAGTTCCAACTTTTGACATAGAGCTTACAGGTTGTATCAGTGGCTGGTTATACATTTTTATGTCGCTTGGCCCAATAACTAAACAGAAATGTAAATAAGTGTAGATGAGGAATTAATAAGATTATATTTTTCGGAGGGAACAAATATAGAAACAAAACAAAGGCAAATGTATAAGCCCAGGAAACGGGACTTATCGAGAACATAATTAATTCTTTGCAGTCTGGCTTAAGAGCTGAAAGCAAAAAGATGTATCTTTTTTTTTTGGAGAACTTAAAGTAAATTTAAATTTGAGGAAAATTTAAATGCAACACTATATTGTGGTTGATGATATTCAAAGTGCACACATTATATTCAATATAATTAACTATGTATAGTAAGAATAATAATTATTAATATTATTATTGAAACCCCATTTAGATCATAGTGGTAGTTAGTTAGATGTATTAACACTACAAGAAATAGATAAATAATAAATCATTAGTAAATTAATAGCTCATTTAAAAAGGAATATGCATGTAAACAATATAAGATTACTTTAAAACTAAGAAAAAATATGTAATGCAAAAGTGAGTCAACTTTTTACTACAACGACTTCTAGACAGCCAAATTAAATGTAGGCCTAAAAGAAAATAAGACAAAACTAACAGCTTTGTTGTGAATTGGTTTTTTAATATTTTTTTACAGTCGTACTTTGCTTTTGTAGAATACATTAGTTCACATTCCTGACTAGTTAATAAAGTGTTTAGTTAATTTTAAGCTAACCTTGCATATTTTTATAAATATCGCTACGCATAGTAGATCTGCAGCCATCGAGGGATTAGTATAAGTTGACACTAATTAAATTAATTAGTATAATATATTAAGTGTTAGTTAAGTTTCTAAGAGTAAGAACCTCACTAGTTGCCATGGGACATTATATTAAAATATAAAACCAAATCCATTTTGTAATCGATACAAATTAAAAATCATGTCATGACCAAACTGTTTATATCAGCACGCGACATGTAAACTAACTTAATACCTGGTCCACCACCCAACGTATTGCAGTGAGAAATATTTCCTCTAGCTTGGAATAGAACCAAGTCCTTTATGTCAATATGTTCACAAAACACCTATATTGTATTGTTGGATCCCCTTAGTGAATTTGGCTAAGATTTAAACCGTGACCTGAAAACTTATATCGACAAATTTTAGTACAACTGAAAGATTGACATATTATATTATATAAATGAAGAATGGTATTTATTTACTTTATTAGTATTATTATTATTATTAATTTTATTATTATTAATCGGTGTTCTGTCTCACGACAAGTCCATTATTTTTGTCAGAACACTTAGATTACTAAACACGCCCTGTCCTCAGACTGATACATCAGCTCCTAAAATGTTCTTCTTTATTTCTTTCTTTCAAGTCATCCAATATTTGAATCCTCCTTTTTCTTAAGATTCTCCTTCCCTCAACCTTTCCTTCTATGACGATGTACAGAAGACAGTTCCTCCTAAGGATATTCTGATCCAGTTTGCTTTGCACCAAAAATCCACATTCAAAAGGGTTCTTTTCTCACCCAATCTTCTTAGGACTTCTTAATTTGTCACCCTGTCTCTCCACCTGATTTTGCCTAAAGTCTCATGCAGTACAACAACCTAAAGCTCCACAAGTAATTTTTTCCATATTCATAAGAGTGAAATGTTCTGATCTATAGAGTTTGATGTTCCAAATGTAGAGTTTCATCAGTTTCCTTCTGAGTTCCAAATTCAGCTTGCTGGTCAGCAGTAAACTCCTCTTGTCGAGAGCTTCCTTGACCATGTTGAACCTCGACCTAATTTCCTTAACTTCTACTAAATAAAGACGATATTATTATTATTATTATTAAATTTATTGATTTCCTTGGTTATGTAGGCATCCTTTGTCAGATAACTTCCCAAGTACTGGAACTACTCTATGTTTTCTAACACCAAGTTTCCAATTTTGATTTTCATCGTCTCTTCATATTTTTTTAATAACTATAAATTTTGACATCTCAATGTTGATCTCAATGCCATATATTCTCCCTATATCCCTATTTCCACTAGTATATTAAATTTACTAAACTCTTTACATGCACACAATATTGATCGTTACTATGAGGACAGAACGAGAAGACACATCTCTAAAGACCTCATTGCTATAAATCTATACAACTGGCTAATAGCAGTGTGATCTTCTGGACCGAGTGGAGTTAAAGTTTAGACACTCCTCCACTTCAAGACAACGCCACACGTAAATATGAATATTATTGTAGTAATAATATTTATCATAAACAAATTTGGAAAATTTATTTTCAATTTCTAAACTAAAATATCCTTGTAAAAATAAAATATGTTTCTCACAATTCACGCTTTTCATAGTCCAACCTAAACGTTTCCAAGGTTAAGGTATTTTTAAACTCATATTAAAATTTTCTTTAAAATATGTTTCACTTAAGACTATTCAGACGTTTCTAATTACAGCTATAATAAAATAATTGATTTTCCAACATAATTTAAAGTCATACATTTGAGACAGTGAGATTGGGCTACAAATTATATTCTCTCATTTGATTGAAATTGGTGTTAAGCCTATTAGAAAATATTACTTTCTTTCACTTTAAAAAAAGAGAGAATAAAAATCTTAATAATCTATACGGTATTGATGTTTTAAAATATTATGTGTCATCTATAAAAAGTAGAATACGCTAAATAGAAAAAGAACACCTAAGGGCCAGTTTCATAGTCAGATTTACTTGGTATATCTTAAGTGCGGGGCTATACTAAAAATATGACTACAGCTACCTAGACCAGAATAGAATGGGCTACTTTCATGGTCAGACTTAGTATGACTCAAGTGTGCCGCTATATTAAATACAATAAAAAACCTACCTAAGCTAAAATAGAATGGGACAGTTTCATAGTCAGATTTAGTACTCCTCAAGTACGCTGCCATACCAAAATACAGGACAACACCTACCTAGACCAAAATAAAATAGCCCAGTTTCATAGTCATAATTAATTAGTACGCCTCAAGTGTGGTGCTATACTAATTACAGTAGACCTAATATAGCACCACACTTGAGGCGTAGAGGTCTGACTATGAAACTGGCTCTACGGCTTAAACAGATAAGGTGAATGTCATAAAGGTATGTATTTCAATTTAAGAATGGAAAGTATTATGAAAAGTTTGTTAGTCATTTTGTCATTATTATAGTTTTATAGAAGCCCATTTAATATTAAATTGTAGTTAAGTTCAATAATTTATAATAAAAAATATATATTTATTCCAAACAAAAATAGGGTACTTTTGTTGGTATTTTTTCGATCTCTTTAAGAAGTTATAATTCGTGTTAGTCTTAGCTAGTGTACCCATTCCTTGTAATGAGAGTCTATAGAGAAGATTGATTATTTTTAGTTTATAAAATAAACCACAGAGATTAGTAAATAAATCTCAGATAATTATCTTTAAATATTAATTCTTTATTGGTTTAAATTGTGATACAAAACGCGAAAGTGGGTGCCACAATATCAAAATAGAGATTTAATCTAAACATATTTTAAAAACTGACATTTCTTTTGAAGATTAAAGATATACCTTCTCTATTCACAATACTTTGAACTCTTACCTATTGGTGCTAGCAAAAAAGCAGGAAGAGTGTTAAAGCGTTAATGATGAGTTATTAAAGTGTGGTGATTAAACACAATCATAAGTACTTTAGCATTTTCCTACCACATTTACCCCGTTTAACCCACTTACACATTCTACATCTTTTACACTTGTTACCCACTTTGCAATTTTTTTTACTTTTTACCCTTTCCACCCATCAAACTTTTTAACCTTTCCACCCATCAAACTTTTTAACCTTTTTTTTCTATTCACCCATTTTTTGGTGTTCTTTGCCACTTTTGATATATTTACTATATTTAATTTTCTATACTTCTTTAAACCCTCTCATTTTAATAGATTTAAATTTTTTCTCTTTTTATAATTCTGCTTGATTTTGAACCTTTGCTCTCTTTGACATTCTGGTCCTTTTTCGACAGTTTTGCAATATTTTTATCCTTTTGGTCTTATCGTCTTTTTTGATTAGATTTACTCATTACCCTTTTTGATCTTTTTGCTCTTTTGAAGTTTCTATATCTTCTTTTATTAATTGCCAGGCTTAGTCATGTAGAATTATTTTAGGGTAAAAGGGTTAAAAAGTTGTAAAAATATATAAAATTTTAGGTGGTTGAAGGGAGTTAATTTAAAATTCTTGCTTTTAGTGGCACGTGTTTTTTTTTACCTGGCCAAACATAAATAACATTACACAGCTGTATAAAATGTAGTAAGAAAGATTTCTGGTGGCTTTAAAATTTCATTTTTTTTTTCAGGTTTTAATACACTAAAAAAAATTAATCAACATTTCGGTTTCGAGATTCTAGCACAAGGTCTATAACTATTTAAATTTCATACCTCTACGTATGATAGAAATGGCGGTACGCTCATGACAGGAAGTTACACTAACACTTCACTTTATAAATATCAATATATCATTTATCTAGAAACAATTGATTAAAATTAATGAGAGTTTATATCAAATTTTTTACGTTAAAGATTTCAGTAGAAGGTTTTAATATTTTTTACCTTTGATATTAATTTTATAGTTATTTCATTTCATTCCTGCTTCATCATACACTTAAAATTAAATTTCTTTGGTTCGTAATTTTATTGATTATATCTATAGTATAGGAATCAATAAATTTAAAGTAAAATAATATTGGAAAGATTTTCGCAACTCACCTCCATTACGGTAGAGTCACAAACGTGTACAAGCAACCATAGCTGACTGATTTCAAAAATCAACATGAATAAAAATAGTACTGGTCGTATAAAGAGTAAGCTTATTTTAGTGTTCATGTTCCACACGTAAATATCAAGAAAGATAAAGGTCGTGACAAGGATGAAAGAGGATGTGACGGCTGTTAGATTAGTGAAGGAGTAGGACGAATTTACCAGCCGAGCTGTGTCGACCACACCAGCATGGTACTCTGCACATTCAACTACGTCACTCCTCTCCATCACACCGTCACGCAGTCTGGAGTTGATGTGGGACAGATGTTGCCTCAACGATAGGACCAAGAACCAAAACTGGACCTTTACAAGATGCATTGTGAATTCTATGACGAAAAATACCGACACTTCACTTTCATCAGTGCACTTTTTGAAGACAAATACTGTCGACAGTAAAACAGCGACAACTCCTAGCCAATAGTGGCTCCATCTTCTCACAATGCTATAATTAAAACATTCTTTCTTTGAAATACTTTCTAGGTAGGTAATCTTTGTAAGAACACTCTTCATATTTGACTGGTGGAGTGCACAAGCTATCACAGTTAGGATGTAAGAACTGGCGATGGTTAAGCTTAAGATTACCATACAAAAGTAAGAAACGTCGGATACTTTCTTATTTAAAAATTGTTGTATACTAAGTCCTATAAAGATATTCACTATAAATGAAAATAAAACCTTGTAGCACATTCTCAAAAATACAAAAAAATATTTCTCTTGTGGATTACATTTCTCGAACGATAACAATCCAAAAAGATGTGAAATATAGGTTAAACTTTTAACTTCAACAAATATAGCCATTGCGATTGTGGTTAGCAAGGATCTAACAGAACTAATGAACTCCTCCTTGACATGTGTTTATAAACTTGATTTATCAACCTTATCATACCTCACTTTCTTCGCATTCGCACAATTTATCCAATTAGTTTAAAAAGAATTTTTAAAATGAAAAGTTCACAAAGAGAGAAATCCATAAAATTTGTAATGTATTTTAGAGGTTTAATTCCTGAGTATATAATTATCATGTAGATAGTTAGAAAGTTGGTCTAGTAATCAAGTAAATGTCAAAATGGACTGTTGTTTAACGGTTTATCGATCCTAGTCAACCTATGATGGTAATGTAATTAGTATAATTAAGTAATGGTTCACTCTGCGTATAATCTGAATGAGTAGTAAGATGCGGAATAATAATAATAATAATAATAATAATAATAATAATAATAATAATGGTTCACTAATAGCAACATTGTCTTCTGCACAGACTGCGTTATATTGTGTTATATTGTTGCCATACAAATAGGTTTGGTACTATTGAATTATTTCATATGTTTAATTCATTTTAATATATTAGTTACCATACTAATTTTGAGAGTTCCATGTTTATTTTTTTCTCGTTCACGGTAACATTTTACCAAATATTGCTTATTATAAATATTATGTTTCCTAAATTTATGTAGCTTTGATGCAGGTGTCCGTAATAAGAATGAGAGATATTGGTAGTTAACTGGTAAATTTTTATTTAGTATCAAGCTAATTATTGAAGCGTTAAATAATTTATATAATTTTATTTAGAGAAATTAATAAATAATGGTTAAAGATTAATACGAATTTAATTTTGTGTTAGTGAGTTTAGATGTTAATCACAGTAGTGAAAATTATAAATAGTGTTCAATAACTTATATCATCTAATTACAACACAGATAAGGATAACTTTTATTTCATTGAGATAAGGATCTGAAGATGATTCATACTATGCATTGAAACTAGTGGTCAATTAATATTTGGAAAGTCAACACAGCTATTAACTAAAGAAGAAGATGATTAAAGATAAGAAACAAGAAGTTAATTGATCTATATTTATTAAAACATTTAATTGTTTCAATAAGACATATACAACATAGATTTTAATAATTTACTAATTGCTTCAGTGGCCGCATGGTCTAAAGTGTTACTCCAAAGTACACTAGACTGCAAATGACGTGGAGATCGAGCTTTGAATTTCAGTTGGTTAAATTGAGATTGGTTTTTCAAATAAATTTTTCACCCTCCCTCCACGCAAATCCTAGTACTATTTCTATAAATATAACCTTACTCACCCCTAACACCAGTAGTGTAATTTGTACGCAAGCGTATAAGCCGAACGAGTAGTAAGATGCGGTGCTAAAATCTTCACTTCTCTCTCATTTATTCTTTGTCTATTAATCTGTTATAATACATTTCTGTTAATTTTATTAATCCTATGATGTTGAATATTCAAAAATTACAGTACAGTACAGTAAAGTACAGTGAACAAAATCATTTATTTATAGCTAAATTAGAGATAGTATTATTACAAATATAGGCTACTCACCAATCACACACTAGTATTGCAAACGTGTACATTTATTGAGATCCATACAGAGTGAAATAACACCCGCAAAATATATATTATTATTCTATAAATAGCTATAATCAGGTGTTCTTAATTGATGAACCCCAAGATATATCTGCAGGAAGATGATGGTAAACAAGATAAAAGAGGATGCCACCTTTAGGTTGTGGAAGGAGATAGCCGAGTGACGTTGACTGCGCCGCCAAGATACTCCGCCCGGCTTCTCTTGGTCCCGTCGTCACACGGTCTAGAGTTGATATGGGACATGTGTTGCCACAGGGTCAAGACGAGTAACATGAACTGGACCAATAGCACGATGAATTTCATAAGGCCAATAAAAGTGATATGCTACTCAAAGAATGCACCACAACGTGGCAAACGCTACAGACCCCAAACGCAATGTAATTCACCGGGCTCACACGCTTATAGCATTTTTTAAACTATTATTTTTTGTGAAATATTCCGGCAAGGAAATCTTAGTTAGGATGTAGTTCATTCTTGACTGATAGACTCCACAAGTGAATATTGCCATTTCGTGAGAAAAGATGACTGCGAAGCTCATAAACGACGATAGAAAAATATGGAATAGCTGAAAACTTAATTTAACAGTTATAAAACAACTTTGTTGAAAGGCCGGTCTGGTGGCCGTGTGGTCTAATACGCTACTCTCACAGTAGACTAGACTGCCGAGGACGTGGAATTCAACGTTAGAATCTAGGTCAGGTGTACTGAGGGTGTTTTTTACAAAATTGTTTTCCACTTTCCCTCTACATAAATTCGGGTACATTTCCTATAAACATAACTGTCCTAATCGTTAAGACCATTAAAATAATTAATATATAAGCATATGACCCAAACGGGTAGTAATACGCGGTGCTAAAAAAAATCACTTGTAATCAAGAATTATTATTTACTAGATATAGGACCATGCAAAATATTTTGAGATGAAAATACGATATAGCAACGATGGGTGGAATTTATCGAACGAGAACAATTGATAAATAAATTAAATAAACTTACGAGGTCTAATGGTAGAGCATATATCTATTATGTATTATGTATTATGTATTATGTATGCGTTCACGAATGGACGAAGGGAAAGTGGCCATTTCAGGGAAGAACTGACTTTTAAGTAGAGTAAGTAACAAATTGCATAGTTGTAGCATTTAGATATCCGTGTTTGTAGGGAAATTAAAATGATTTAAAGTTGCATTACACAATTATTAAATTTGCCCGGTCCCACGCACCAACCTGATATAATAAAGTATATATAGTAGAGGCGCCAATGATCTGAAAAGTACAATTTTATAATGCATTAGATAAATTAAGTTCATATTAAACTCTAAAAGTTGTATGTGGCTAAATATTGTTAATTGAAAAAATACTTATATCTGAAAATCTTTATTTACTTTTAATTTCAATGACGAAGTTGAATATAATAACAATTATAATAAACTACAAAAATGTTATGTGTCAGTGTAAATTAATCAATCCTAATAATTGACTGAATGTAGTTATCAATGCTTCTTTTTCCCCAGAAATCTCTTAAATAAATTATTAGATGAATCTCGACAGAATTAAGTAAATGCACTCAAATCCCAAGGTAGCGATAGTAACCTGAAATGTTTCTAACAAGCCTCTCTTAACCTGGAAAAAGTTGGCCCATCGTTATAAATTGAGAAATATATTCCCTTAAACGATTTTTCCCTTTTCGCCCTTTATTAAACTACTTTAAATTTGAAATATAAACAGACACACAGACAGACGGCACTGCAAAGACCACTTTTTGAGTTCGGAGGGTCATGAGACGTTGACATTCATCAACATATCGTGTTAGATTTATTTTACGGTTACAATAATTTACCTTTTGTGTTCAAAAATTTAAAAAATATATATATTTGCTTATCGCTTGAAGGTTATTGGCTGTATAAAAATAAGCTTGGAATAAAATGTTTGTATTATAAATAGATATACATATTTGTAATGATAAGTAAGTTATATATCTCAAATAGTTTCAAAGATATAAAATAATATAATTTACGCATCAGACCGGAGACCTTAAAGTCATTTTGCGAAAATCTTGGGTGTAGCCATTTTGTTTGGAATATTTATAAATGCTTAGAAATAAAATTTAATCAAAATCGTTAGAGCCGATTTTGAGAAAAATAAATTATCTCTTTTTGCCCTTCACTATACTACCCTTAATTTTAGAGTTATATACCCAATTCCAAAAATACTCAAGGCAACACTATGAAAACCTTAGATATAAAGTTTTAGCCCAATCGATAAAATAGTTTAGGCTACAGTAGGAGGCACAGACAGACAGACGGAAATTCAAAACCACATTTTTGGATTCGGGGGGTCATGAAACGTCGAGATTCATCAAAATCTTGAGTTCAAATTTTTTTTGACGATCACAATACTTTCACTACCTGTAATATAGCGAGAAAGTAAAAACATAAGTGACCAATGTATTATCTACTACCTTTTGTTTCTTACATTGTGATTATTTTACTCCATAGTGCCATTGAGCCTTTGGTTGAAAGTAGTTACAATAAAATTAGTTTACACCATTGAAACGTATAAGACTTTGATTTTTGCTCATCTTTACGTAAATAGACAAATTTACTCTCTTTCCACTCCTTGAAGAGAATAGTATAATAATCGTCTAAGTCCAAACTTTGATAAATGTCAAACACCCGAAACCGAAAAGTATTTGCGATGCCGTATGCCTGTGAATCTGTATCTAGGCATAAAACCAAAACCGATTTACTGATCTGGATAAAATCTATTAACTAGGGTTTTTACAAGGTCCCCACGAGAAGTTTTTGGAATTAGATATCTTTCCTTAAAATTGAGGGTAGTTTCTTAAAGATTAAAAAAAAAAAAATATCTCGAAACACACTGTAGCGACTTTTATTAAATTTTGTATCGTGGCATTGTTTATCATCATAAACTAAATGGCCGTTCTATCCATCTATCAGAAAATGTTGGCAACATCTTCGAAAAAATCTGTTGGCCATTCGGGTGGTATATCTCGCTTGCAGGATGACGTCTTGAAGTTTTTTAAAAATATATTCCGTCCATTATAATGATTAAGATACTTTTATTATTGAACTAATTTATTCTTCATAAAATTTTTAAAAAAAATTAAAAATCCGTCCATATGCTATGTAATATGATGGGTCTGTAATGGAGAACCGTATATTGGTCTTTGAAATAATTAATAAATATTTGTAAATATATTTTGGAGATATTATTGTGTGTTTGACATTTATTTACATCAATTTTACCTAATTAATCTACCTGTTTCTTAAAACCAAATAGTTCTCATAAAAATTACAAGCAGTAAATAAATTTAGCACACTTTGATTCACATAAGCTCGTTAGATGAATTCATATGTGACCAACAACATGCATCATTGTGCTGAAATTATTTTATTCCAATACCTACAACATTATTACACATACACAATGCTTAGAAAATCATAACAACCAAAAAATAACCCTTTAGTATTCCCAAGAGATTAACTAGCACATAAAATATGTGACAATATAAGATCCACCAAGAGATTATTGGCTGTACCGTTAATGGTTTCTTTGGCTTTTAGTAAAATTTTAAAATAAGATAGATTTAAAAATATATATTTATCGTCTAACTGGATATTTGGTTTTATACTCTGTTTTTAACAACTAATTAAAAAGGAATTAATTTGAGAATCTGAGAAATCATAATTATAATGCTTATTAATAATAAATTGGTCTAGATAAATTTTCAAATTTCGGAAAATAGCAAGGTTACCATGACTTGGGTATGATAAAGTACAACGTAATGATATAGTTTTATCAAGATTTTCTTGACTTGGTAACAACCAATATATCACCCTTTTACAAAAACAAAATACGAACACTCATTGAAGTATAAGATGAGTACAAACGTTCAAAACATTAAAATACGACACCTTTTATACAACAGATTTTAGAAAGCTACATATTAATTTGAAATTATATATGAACATTTTCTGTAAAATTTGAGAATCTCAAATATTTTATGGTTTTTACTTTACTAAGATATTATTTATTTAATTATTTTACCAAAAAAACTAATGCAAAATTTACTATAAGAGAAATATAAGCGTAAATAATAGCTTTTAAAGACTGAATACTGCAAAAGCTTTGGTTCAAAACATGATTTAAATTAATTAATGATGCTTGGTTTTTAATATTGATATTAAATAAAAAGCAGTTCTACCAATTTAGTATGTATCTTGTACGTGTTTAAATGAAATTGTTTACAATTTTCACATAATATTTAATGAGACTTGATGTCTCTGTCATAATAACTATCCATCCCCTTGCCCGGAGGTATACAATCTTCTAATATGATATGTCTCATTAGTTGGTTATGTTCAATATATTCAAACACTCGGTCAAATTAAGGTTATTTGCTTCCTTAGAAGACCCAGGGCTCAGTTGGAACTGGACTAGAATAATCAAGTATATAGTAGAGGCGCCAATGATCTGAAAAGTACATTTAATGATTATAGTCGGTTATTATTATAAATAAAATATATCAAGGGATTGAAAGAATAAAAATATGTATTTTAAATTAATTAATATACATTGAAAACCAGCTATTGTGATGTATTGATTAAAATTACAAATAATAATATGTTTAATTGGAAATAAATAAAATATATACTAATTTTTTTGGTCTGAACTAATTATGTGCTAAACTTCGACTTGGTTTCAAACAAATGTAAGATTCAATTTCACCAAGAAAAATCTGGCTTTAAAAATTAAAAGCATTCGTTAATGATTTTCACTTGTTGCTATTCTGAGCTATTATTCAAATTAAAAATCAATGTTCATGTGGAAATAATCTTAAATACTTTAATTTGAAGCTTTGACAATATCTTGATTTATCATAACTAAACAATATTAGAAACAATTGTGCAATAAAATATTTTATAAATAATTTCAGTGCATAAATAAAAAAATTTAAAATGTTATATATTTTCAAGCACAAAACTATAAACAAAAAATTTCTAAATTCGATTGGGCTTCAAGAATATTTCATATATTTTTTCAAACACGTTGTGAATTGAAAAAAATCAAATTTTCACATCCCTAGTATAAACAATGTGACTTCATTTTTTTTAATAATAAAAAAAAGTTGATGACTCTTGCTACGCTTGTGGAAATGCACTCAAATTCGAGGTGTAACTTACATAGAGATAGTGAGTAACAACATTTCAAACAATACTCACTAACTTGTGTACGTAGTTGACCATACATAGAGATAGTAACAACAGTTCAACCAAGACTCACTAACTTGTGTACGTAGTTGACCATACATAGAGATAGTAACAACACTTCAACCAAGACTCACTAACTTGTGTACGTAGTTGACCATACATAGAGATAGTAACAACACTTCAAACAAGACTCACTAAAATTTGGATAAAGATGGCCATGCATAAAGAGACAATTAACAAGTAACAATAGCTCAACCAAGAATTACTAGCTAATGACAACATAGTACATTGTTTGATTATTTGTAATTTGATATTTGGTTGAATAAAGACCTTAAAAAATACCAAAATATTTATTGCTCTTGTCATCATACAACAATACCTCCTTAATCCTATCCATACGTTTAGTTTTAACCTGCTACATCAGCCCTACAGAAACGTTCATTAAATCTTTTACAAAATTTTGACCAAAATATTTACTTTGTTAAATGAGGAAAATATAATTTAAATTGTCAATTCATTTAGTAATAAGTTATACTATGGTTTAATGTAAGCTAGATCAAAAATATTAGGAACAAATTTGGTCAAAATTAGCTATAACTTATTTACTCAATAAATTTGGCCTGTCTTGTTTAACATCTTATACATTTTGAGCTAAGTTTTAACAGTGTAGAAAAACATTTATTTTAAAACTGTAGATTAATGTTTTAGTCTATAATTAATTTGTGTAATAATATAGAGAATAATAAATTTAATAAATAAGTGGTTAATCAACATGCTCTAAATTGAGGCGTTTGTTTATTTTAACATTGTTAAGTTGTGAATTGCAAGGAACATAACGATTGTAGTTACGTGTTTTGATGAGTAAGTAAAAAATAGGACACAATTGCTGACGGCCAGACAATTTTGTCAACATTCCTTTCGGCAATGAGGCCAGGTGGTAGTATAAATAATACTTTTTTTCGAGCTAGCAAGGCTGATAATTCCCCATCGATTCTAGAGGGGTGACTCTGCCCATTTTGGGGCTATGCAGGCTAGGATGCAGGATTGTCGAGAACGTGGGCTGGGGAGCTACCGTCGTGCCCAAGGTACCAGGGCTCATAACGGTGTATGACCACCTAGGGTATAAGTTAGGCTATTGGTTAAGCATTCCTTGGTATATTTCGTTTGGTCACTAGCTCCTGAACAATTCTTTTTAAGATATTTTATATCTTTATAGTAAACTCTTAGTAGTGCAAAGTAGCACAATAAAACACAAAAAACAAAAGCCGTGCGAACCCACACATTAATATATCCAGTCACCACCCCTATCCTCGGTCGTATCCAATCCTAACTGATTAGGCCCTCAAGGCGGGAGGTGATATAATTTTAAATAGTCAAAATAAAAAGTGTAAATACAAAATTTATTCAAATATCTAACTTTGTAGAAAGGTTGTCACATAAATTGTATGGCAATATATGGTTATATGTACTTAATTATGTTTGATCTTGGTAATAATGGATTTTTATTTGCTATGATTAACTTTACTTACTGAGTGCAGTAAACTATAATCCAAGTTGAAAAAACCACAAGCCGTAAACTTAACTTGGCTGTGTAGGAGTTGAAGTGAGAATAGCTTCAGCTGGAATAAGAAAATAGAACATATTTCGGACAAAAGATTTCCATTAGAAATTTGATCTTTATAATAATTAATATAGTTTTAAACTTTATTTAGTATAGGATTTCTAAAACTATGGATTACTCTACGAATTAATAAATGCCAAAATTATAAATCCATATTTATTATTTGACTTAAAATTCTAGTAATTATTCTTTGGTTACTATTTGTTTACTAGTATGTTGTAATGATAAATTAACGTTAATAGACAATATCCATTTATTTATATTACCATATTTATTAATTTGGTTTTCCTAAAAACAATTTTTGTCCACCAAAATATATACAGGTAGTTTATGTCACAACTATTATAGATTCAAATTATTTTCCTAGTTATAATATTTTTTATTGTTTCTTGTGTGTTTACAAATGTGGACAAAGCACCATTTATGACTTTTTACTTTTAATTTATAGATATAATAAAGTTTATAGGCACCAAAATTTAATGAAGAGAAATATTTTTCTTTTGAGTTCAAATGATTTTTTTTTTGCAAACAAGAACATTTTTCTAATATAATAAAAGTTTATCGAATTTCTCACAGTATTCCTTATGGCACGGATCCCTAATATAGCCATAAGAAATGATAAAAGTGTTGAAATACAAATCCAGAATTAATAAAGTATTTAAGGGATATGATTAGAGATAGGGTAAAATAGCATTAATTTTCAGTTTTTTTAGCATTAATTATTGGAAATTTAGCGTTTTGTGGCA
>CABFWB010009001.1:0-15025 GCA_902151455.1 Timema bartmani
CATGGAGTTTTTTTTATAGATCAAATGTGTTCCAACACATGGGAAAATAGTACTTTCTCTTAAGATGAAAAAGTAAAAGAATTTTTTTATTAAAGTGAGGCTTCAAGCGGGGAGTTGATATTAAAATGTTAATTATTTCAATACAAAGGAAGTAGATTATCTTAGTATTATTCAAGTATATCATTCCTACACTCTTTTAAGAAAATGCTAGTTGATCTATTGTTTAATTGTCAAACCAAAGCCTTTAAGCAAATGTAACATTTTCTAGTAGGATTTTAGTTCCAATAGCCAAACCAGCCATAGAGAATATTTTATTTCATTATGAATTGATTGTAAAAATCACATTTTTCACTTTATACAAATAACCCTATTCTTTTATTAATAAACATTTCACCACGACTTGCTACCTGTCCAGACTTAACACATATTTAATAAAAAATAAAAGGGATTAAGAATGGAATTTAGAGTAAATTTTTCCCACACTTATATTGCTGCAGAATGAAAAACGTTTAAAAAATATCACCCCATACACCTTGCTTGTATCCGAATCCTGACCTCCCCATCCCCAACATTCCTGTATATTGTGAGAGTGACATGATTTTTGCTGTGGGCTAGAAGAAAGTATTTTAAACTATGTTATAAGACTCAAAGAAAGCTTTTTTTTTGGAAGCAATTAATTATTGTTACTGACAACGTCTGGTGGTTATTTGTTCCGAAATATTCATTGTTCCATCATTTTTCATCTTTAAATCATATAAAAGCTTTGTTTATTCATCTGTATTCTTGCGACAAACTCAAACACAACTCAAGAAATTTAGACAGGATTTACCCAAATGTGTTCCTGTACTCTGAAGACAAACAGAGGCTATTATTTTTCCATGATAATACACAATAAAATTTATGGGTTTCCGAATATTCGGTTTCAACCCACTATAAATGGTAATCGTTTAGGAATATAGTGTAATAATGAATATAGCTTTCTGTGTAAATTGATCATTAAATACATTTTAAACCGAAAGTTTAACTATTGAATACATTATGATCCAAAATTAAAAGAAAAAATTTAGTTTTATTTTGTGGTTTGTTTAGTATTCACATTAGTAGTCAGATCATGTTTCTTTGACAATTAAAAACTACACATAGATAATGATGTAATTTAATCTTACGGTTATAGGGCATTCATTTCAAGAAAGTTAGCAGAAGGCTCTTTATTGCAAACATTGACTGAAAGTGACTCAAGACCACGTATCCAGAAATAATAATAATTTGCTTTTTAATACTATATCCTCAGTTAAAATTGTTATCAAACTAATCTAATAAAAGGCCAAGGGTCAGGTATTTTTAATTGGAAAAAAATCCCTAATGCTGGAAAACGTTTTGATTGCTTTATTTTGGGGGTCTTATTAGCATACTAACATTAGTGTGTTAAATCTGTAAATTTAAAACGAAGAAAATTCTATAAGACTTTGGGATAGTTAAAAATGTGCACCTGTGCCTTTTTTAACTTTAACATATGATCAGAGCCTAGCGCCTTAGACCGTTTGATCACTGGTCATGATAACTCATAAACTAACAAAGTTGTTAAACAAACTATGACTAGGCCTATATATTTATGTACTTATGTTTACCATAGGTTGATCACCTCAGTAGTGTTTTTTTTAACATTTATTTAATATATTCAAAGCTTTACTCTTAAACCAATATACGTATGAAAATGTTACTTTGAATTATTTAATTCATACTAAGGGAAAAATGAGGGTGCACTAATCAGAACGTTTGTTTTACTTTTATATATATTACAGGCCTGAATCTTGTAAGATAAGGCCAGGAATAGTGTAGTCAAGGTAAGAAAGCTACCTTTCAGGGTGGATACTGGACACAGTGTAGCTATCTAAGAATCATTCATTCATATAAATTTTATAAAAATGTATCTCTTTTATTACAGGTCACACCATACAAATCAGAAACTCAAATGTTGAAAGTAAAAGATAAATATGGAGGAATCAAGTTTAGATATACTAGTAAGGAAAATGTTTGTACAAAACGAGCTTTACCATCAACTTGTTCTATTAAGTATGGCCGGACTCTCACTAAATACAAAGAGGAAGATTGTTCTAAACATGCTAAAGAAAATGGTTTATGCCTTAAACATGGCGGAATAAAGATGACACCATTATGTAGAGTAGAAGGTTGTAGTAAAAAGTCAGAGAGAGGTGGTGTTTGTATAAAGCATGGAGGTACTCAGATTAAATATATCTGCAAAGAAACTAATTGTACTAAACTGGCACTAAGAAGAGGTTTAGTGTATGATGCATGGAGGAAAAAAGCCTAAATGTAAAGAGGAAAGTTGTACTAAACAGGGTATTAGTAATGGCTTATGCATAATGCATGGGGGAATAAACAAGACACCATTATGTAGAGTAGAAGGTTGTAGTAAAAAATCCAAAGGAGGTGGTGTATGTTTAAAGCATGGAGGTACTGGTCATAAATATACATGCAAAGAAATTAATTGTACTAAATGGGCAGTAAGAAGAGGTTTGTGTATGAAGCATGGAGGAACAAAGCCTAAATGTAAAGAGGAAGGTTGCATTACACAGGGTACTGGTAACGGCTTATGCATAAAGCATGGAGGAATATATAGGACATATTATGTAGAGTCGAAGGTTGTAGTTAAAGGTCTAAAAGAGGTAGTGTATGTATAAAATATAGAGGTACTCTGTAAATATACATGCAAATAAACTAGTTATACTAAAGTTACTCCAAAATAATATTTTTGTAGCCAGGATGGTCGAAGAAAGCCTAAATACATAATCAAAGGTTGTACTTGACTAACTAAATAAAAAAGATTATACATAAATCATGCAGGATCCCTTATGTTGAGAATGAGGTTGTAGTATGTAAAAAGCATTGACCTATCAATAGTAATATAAATGTAAAAAACTACTTGTACAATATATTCTTCATGTAGTGGTAAACTATAAGTAGCATGCTGAAACAAATATTGAATAGAAAACAATGTGCTAACTTTGTTTTAAGAGAATATTTACTTATAAATGATGGAAAAATATAATTTGAATCTATGTATTGAGAAGATTGAACCTAATTCTGTATCACAAAATATGTAATTTTATGATTTGTTGTCAACTAGAAATAAAAGCAGAACATTTTAGTTAAATCTAATCAAACGGCCTAAATTGAGGGGTTTCTTGTTAAATATCGTTCTATGGACTGTAAATTACAAAATGAGTATTGCAATGTGTTGTGATAAACTTGTAATCAAATAAGACATATGCGCTGACATCATAAACAGAGTGTCGGCATTCTTCATGGTAAACCAGGCCAGAAGACAGAATAAAAATTAGTGTATACAGCTAACATAGCTGACTAATCACCTTCGAGTATAAATGGGTCTGCCAATTTTTGGGCTACGCAGTTTAGAACATGGCACATCAGTACCTGTATTGGAGGGTTACCGTTCAAGCACAAGCTACCGGGGTTCATCAATCATGTAGGATCACAGGTAATTGGTTATTCCTTGCAATACATCATCCCATCACAAGATTCTAAACAATTAATTCCTTGTTACATCCATCAATTCATATTGTTAATTGACTTGTAGATTTAAATTCTTTTTCTTGATCTAACAATTTCTCTTTTTATCTAATTCCTTCTATTCACAACTTATATTGTTTAATTGACTAAGGAAGTGTAACAACCAATCAATTGTCATTCTACCAAGGACGTTCCTTTTATTACTAATTAATAACCATAGGTTAAAGCTATCCCGATCTTGAACATTTCTATCATCAAAGGAACAAAAGAGGCTGCTAGATAATACAAGTGTGCCAACATTGATTATTTACTTTCCAACTATTAGAATAACAAAAGAGAGTGGTAATTTTGTCTTATAGTAGCAGCGAGTTTAAACCAGGAGGAGTTTATAAATTATCATCATTCATCACCATCAGGCCCATCCTTATTAGACGTAGGGCGCTGTGCAAACCTTGTTTGTGGGGCCCAAGTAATCTGATACCCCTCTTCCCCTAAAGATTTTTTTAGTACATCTTACTACCCATTCAGGTTATATTCTTATGTACTAATTATGCTAATGACATGGATAAATATAGTTGAATTTATAGGAAGGTTCACTTGTATTCACGTGGACAGAGAAAGTGGAAAACCATTTGTGATAAAACCACCCTCAGTGCACCCGACGGATCAAACCCTGATCCCCATGTCATCTACAGCAAGTATATTGCAAGAGTGATACCTTAGACCATGTGGCCATCGAAATGGTTAAGAAACATATTAAAAAACTAATTTTATTTGGTGTTATGACAGTATTTTGCACACAATTATATACCAATTTTCAGCCATACAAGGTATTGGGAAATGCCTTAGAAATAAGAATGTTTAATTATTTTTATAGCAAAAAGAGTTGATTTCTCCCAAACATTTGTTAGATTTTCTTCTCCAATGAAAGTATACTGCAGGGGTTCTCAAACTTTTTTTTAAATTGTACCCCTTGGCCATGACTAAAAGTTTAATGTACACCCAAGATAAAAAAATTCCTAAGTACAGGTTTAAAAAAATTATGACCACTTGGTATATTATTGAGTTATTTAATCTATTGGAAAAAAATATCTGTAATCAAAATATTTCAAATGTGACAAAGCTATTTAAAGAGAATCGTAANTGCTATAGCCTTAACAATATCCCTTATTGAGAATCGTAATGATAAGTTTTAAAAAAACATAATTTTACTTTAAAAGTCTGTAGAAAAGTTTTATACATTTTCTTCACAAATTCGTTCAGAAATAAAGAAAAAAGTAAACCTAAACACAATATTTTCAAAACATAATTTTAATTATAATTCTGGAGCTGATATATTACGTATTCCAAAGTTTTTCGGTGAGAGGGGTGTGGCTACATGGGTTGGCACAACTTTTTGATGTCTGGTTGTCCAGTTGAATTTTTAAAGCGAAGGTCTGGCTCCAAATTAGCCTATTGCGGTACTTATTTTTTAGGTACACCATGGATAAAAAACCACTCCACAGAGATATGTTGTTGAAAAAGGTATCATAAAATTGATGTCAGTGATATGAATAAACTCGTTCAGCCTTTGCCACAAACAAAACTCTACCAAAAAAGTTTTCTTGAGACTGGATTTGAGAGTTTCATAAGTGACAGTTCAATAACTTCTTTCATGGAAAAGAAGTTTGGGAGATTGGACTCTTCCACAGTAGAAAAAGGGTCTTACATCCAGAACTCACTCCCTAAATTCTCAGGAAAATATTCGCCAAAGTCTTTAATCAAACACAGACAATCTTTTATGTCGTTGCCAACAGAATTTTAAGCTAAAGTTCATTTTCTTTTATGAAATTTCCTACTTCCTTTGTTGTAAATTGAAGTTTCTTTTTTAAAGATTTTATTTGTCATTAATCATGAAGGGTGTTGTGTGTTTAACCTTGCAGACCTTTATTCAGCTCATTCAGTCGCTGAAATACATCAGCCATGAAAGCTGGCCCGCACAGCCACTGCTCATTCGTAAATCTGCAACCAAACTAACACTTGCTGTCAGAGAGGAAAACTCTTAAATTCTTGTCTCATTTCAAACAAACAAGTAAGATAATTATTTTTGGAAGCCACCTTAACACGCATTATATGTTTGAGTAACATTGTCAGAATAGGCTGATATATAATACATAAACACAAATAGATTGGAACTAATTAATTTATAAACATCACTGCAATATATCTTGAAACCCCCTATTCCCATTCAGAAATAATAGTCAAAGAGTTAACAAGAGAGTCTTTTATTTAAATAACATAACATTTACAACTCAATGAGGTGAGTGAAACAGCTCAAAGTGTTAGGTGACATCAGCGTTCACACGAAGCTCGAAATTGATTTAAAATGAACATTCCAAAGAAAGGAACCATATAAATAGTTATAGCCAAAACAACTTTATATAATATGAAAGATGTAGTGTACAAGTAAGCTTGAAAGCGGCAAGTTTCCTGGACTGCCTTGCATCAGTCACAACATCAGACAAATAAAATATAATATTCGCAAAAAATTTACTGTCGCCCATAAATGGCAGTTCAAAACACATGATGTAATAAATCTTAAACTAACCTTACTAACTATCACTATTTATTTTTCTTAAACCAGTCATAATTTAATATACTGGCAAAATCTAACATCCTTGATATGAATAACGATTTAAGGATACACTCTTAAAAATACACAACACCAATCAAAGTTCTCTTATTGGCAGCTCTCATTCTGTTGAAATAATAAAAGATATGCATTCATCAAATTATCAGCATCCTAAATCTGAACAGGATATAATTTGTAATCATTCACCAACAAGTCAAACTTTAATTTAATGATGACGCCGTCAAGTGACAGGCACACAAATTTACTTGCTATCCAAAGATGCTAAAAAAAACACAACGCCAAGTGGCTGAAAGCTTAACTATCTTAAGCTTTTAAAGTTCAATGATAGAACATTTACTAGTTACTGGTCCTTTGTTTACTCTGGAAGCGGCCGACAAATCGAAGGATATATAAGATATTAAATAGTAATTTGCACCTTCTGGTGGTCTCATATCTAACTATACGCAACGTAAATCAGGTCCATTTATTAAAGCAATGAATACATAGGAATCTCAACGTCTTGCGGCCATATCTCAAACTAACAGACAATAAACTTTAAACTGTATCAACAATATTAAATAATCTATCAACAAATAACAAGATGATAAATAATCTACATGATACTATAATAAATCTAATAAATAATAAATGACCAAACTGTATATACCAAAAGGGCTTGAAAAACATCCGTGAGGAAAACACATGGACCAAATGTCCCCAATATCAAAGTTGAAAATACAGTCAACAAGGGCTAGGATGAGGAGTGATACAACCTTTTATTTACTTGTTGTAACGAGTTTACAATCTCTACTATTGCATTGCGAGTTTGAGTAATATAGTTGAGAGAGAAACAGTATGTCACCAAGTCGTGACTTTTCATGAAAGATGCTTAAAATACTCTTAAATATAATCAAGATAACTGCTAACGTAGAAGGTGTCAAGTAGAGGGTTGAAAATTCTCAGAAATTGGTCTCCAGCAAAGAGCAAATAGGGGAAAAAGATGGTTGGAAATAGCCAAATAATGATAAAAGCCAACAATTAGGGTTTTCCCTAAGTCTCACGTCAGTTTGCCAACTTTCCCTTGAGAGCTGCCCACATACCCATGAAGGTACACGTACTCCAGTTCGAGAACCGTTGGTGTTCTGTATAAAGGAACAAAGAAAAATTATGTTTGAATTATATGGGTTTATGCATTCAAAATATATATCGAGAAACATATCCACCACAGACACAAGCAAATACAAATACACAAATCAAACTACATCATTATGTTTTTTATTTTTACACTTTGTCATTATTTGATAGATCAAAATTAAAGACTCCTGCAATTTTAAGTATAGTACACCTAAAGAAAATAAGGAAAAAATAATGTAAAGTAACAATGTTACCTAAACTATAGCATGTCACCTAAATCAAAATGACATCTACAAACTTTAATCCGCACAAAATGCTAAACTACAATGAGGGAATCAGAAGAGGATAATTAATACTGATGCATTTAGCAATAATATAGTTTGGATTCTACTTACATTACATGGATGTTCCCGGATACGATCACCATGCTTTCACCAACTGTTCTGCTAGCATGGCGGAAGCAAAGGCGTGACAGTTTCAATGCACATCTAACCTCTTGACCTCAACATTGAAGAAAAACCAGACGGTCCTTGGTTCATCGCAAGCGACGCCGCGAGCTACGACCACTACGCCCCTAGCGGACTTCCTTGGCAACTCTTTCTCCACAGTTTCAAAACCTCATTCCATTGTTTATCATGCCCTATTTGTTTGTCAAGAAAAGAGTATATAACGAGGGACTCAGGTTCACAGTTTATTGTTTATCACTCAGATATCGTCAAAGAAGGAAACTCTGCTCCAGCACCTGTAGAAGATACTGCTGACCATGATGGTTTGGTCGTGGGTGTCATCGCCTCGACGCCGAGGCACTATCGTATAATGATCCAAGTATTCAGTTGTTTTACAAGTCCTTCATACTTGTTGAGTTGGTCCTTATGACTATGTAAGTTTTTCTTTAGTCAAAATGACTAACATATTTTGTATGTCCATCTGACATGTTTTCTTTAGTCTAGTTGACTAACTTATTTTGTACGTCCATCTGACATGTTTTCTTTAGTCAAAATGACTAACATATTTTGTGCATCCATCTGAAGTTTTTTCTTTAGTCAAAGCTGACTATCATATCTTATGTCATTTAGACAATTTTTCCAGTCAGAGTGACTGTGTTAAGTTTGAGTCTCGCTGATTTAATTTTTGTTAGTCAGAAATTGTGAGTACATAGTTTTACTATATCCAAATGATATAGCTTAAATACAGGAGCCTTAAACTATATATGTAATAGGACCCAGGCTTTAGAGTCGTCTTCTTCACACGTTCATTCTTCCACTCCAAGTCCATAAAACTTCAGATATCATATGACGCCGTGGACGTCATGCTCATATGTTCTAATGTTTGTATGGCCAGAAGCAGGTTGTCTAACGCTTTTACATGAGGACCTAGTGAGGACAGTATCTCACAGTGCTCTAGTTGGCGTCACTTTTCTGTGTTATTATTTTGGGTGCGCAAAGTGTGGGACACGGCTAAGTTTGTATGGTGGCCCGCACAGATGGTACTTTCTTTCGCCCCGTGGTTGGCGCATCTAAAATTGAGGTTTACCCTATGCAGTGGGTAGTGACATTAATGTACTATTGAATGCTCTGGCAGTACCCACTGGGAAAGGACTGACCATAGTACTATTTAGTTTAGACACCTGGCTGCTTTTAGCCATTTGCTGATGTAATGGAAAGTCCGTCCTCTTACAATATCTGAAACAGTTATGTATTACAAGCCTATCCAGCTAGCTTGCATGAGCTTCGATTAATAACTCTAAAATCAAAAGTTCTGTTGTCACATCTTTATTTGTATCTAATTCACCTTGTTTTTGTTTAGGCCCTTTTGGTGGAAGTCAGGCGCCATCCCGACTGTAGGAATCCAATACTCTCCGTTTACGTAACATCCTTTTGACTGTTGCCGTGTTGTCTTGGACACGTATTCTCCTGAGCTATGGGAAGTTCCTATAACTTTGTAGTTGTTAAACCCTATCAAACTTAATATTGTACATTTATAAAGCACTAGTTTTTCTTTGCCCACTCAACGGACTTCAACCACAGTTCCTACATTCTATTTTTTATTCAGCAATTGTAACCTGATTTCAACTTTTATGTTATTGGGTAATAAATCTATTTTTGTTACCTATTTAATTCTTTCTCTGATATAAAATGTGTTTCTATCACTCACAAGTATAAAATGTAAACAAACCCTATAGTATTCCCGGTCCAAAACTATTTTATACTATAAAGAAACTAGCCATTTATTTGTCATAAAAAATTAGCTTTCCTGGCTTTTTGTCTGGCAAAGTCATCAATGTAATGATTAAAATTCATCATCAAAGTCCTATATGCTAGAAACATTTGGAAAGGGTCTCTAAATTCCATTCAAAGACTCACTGTAGTGTCTAACAAAACATAAAACACAATATATAGATAATTCACGTGTGGCACTTTTAGGTTTTAACACTAAAACAAACAAATCTTTACGCATTTAGAGTTTACTTTAAATAAATTACAATTAACAATGGACAATCACAAACCTGGAACTTTAACATGGCTTTTTTATATGTTTGTACAAACACACACAGTACAGACTAGGAGGTCCAAGCTGACACTATTTAATCACTACTGGTGCCTGTATCCTAGTTCATACCAGTTATTAAGTCACAACCCCTTTGTTCGCAGGGTAAGCTCTTGTTATTATTGTCAAGGACAAAGCTTTCCCACTAGTTATATTATTTGCAGGCAAACCTAATCTCTACAGAACAATAAACATGCTAAGGAAAGCAAAACAAACAAAATACAAACATAACTTTCTGATGATTCGCTAACCATGGAGGCTAATATTAAAAAATTTGCAAAAATTTTCCTTCCAAACTAGTTTATTTCCTCTGTCCCATTTGTAAACACGAGACCTTCCAAATAGCAGAGCCCTGTGCGACTGCACCACTCGCACACCCCTAAGGTTGGCCCAAATCACCATCATAATCAACTGTTTCAAACCTGTGGTAAGGTCATTTTAATAAAATTCATAAATATTACTCAATACTTCCACCATTCTTCTCTTTTATCTTGCATAGCTTCTGTTATCTGCTCGTCCCATATCTTTCTCATCCTTCCTTACGATCTCTTTCCTACATAATTCATTTACATAATTTTCATTGGTATCCTCTCTTTTTCCATCCTCATTACATGGCCATACAATCTTGGTCATACTTCCTCTACTCTCTGATGAACTCCCTGTACCTCCACTCTTCCTGGATATCTTCATTCCTAATCTTGTGTCAGCTAACATGTTCCTCATAAACTCCATTCCCATGACTTCCAGTTTCCTAATCGCTCTTATATTCACTGTCCATGTTTCTGCTGCATATGTGACAATGGGTACAAAGTTTGCCTTGTACAACACTTTGTTACTTTTCCAGGGCACTTATCTTCTCCATAGAAGGTCTCATTGGCCCGTAATCAAGAACGAGTAGGAGAAAAGGCGGATTTGGAGAAAAGACAGAGGACGGTTGATTTGCTTGCTTGACAAGTGTGTGTGTTGGCACGACATTTTTTTCCAAGAAATGACGCTCTACTCTTAAGAAACTCTGAAGGTAGGTCCCAACCAGCCTTTTGTGTTACTCCTATCCCTTTTACACAGCGCAACTCCGTCGCGGCGCACATGAGCAATAGAGATGTCACACATTCTGTTGTTTTGTGTTGTCAAGAAAATATGGCACTCCTTGACTATCGAAAATTCACATATTTAGTCGTAATGTAACGACCTTAACTCACCAGGAAGCGTGAAAAAGAAGTCAAGGAGTTACAAGAGAATAACAGTATTTATTGTATTTGTTATAAGAGTAATAGATGATACATAATAGAAAATACAAATATAGCAATATTGCTTAAAGTTTGTTAAGTCGAAGTTTGAAGTTAAATTAAATATTTTATAAAAGACCAAAATTACTAGAAGGTTCCAAGCCAGAAGCTTTAATATAAACATTATGTCCAATAAATATTAAAACTGACTAGAGTTTAAAGTTGAAGACTTCAACGCACATATATTTTCCAATTTATCAAGGTATAAAGTGGAAGACTTCAATACAGACATATTTCACCTTCAATGTGAAAATAGACTAAGCTTTAAGTGAGAAATTTTAATGTAAACACATTATTCCAAGAAAATTGACATGATTTTAAAGAAAAGTCTTTAATATAGAAAAAGGCGTCTCCATAAATATACATCAATCAGCCAACTGCCTATGGCCATTATAAATGATGAGACGCCGCCAATATACCAAGTTTACTCGGCAACCCAGAGATAAGGAAATTAACATTGTACCAAAACTTTACAATACTAAATATATATATATATATATATATTTCCCAGTGCACACTAACATAAAAATCATACTATCAGCTGAGCCCGCCAATAACGGTGTAAATACCCCGGGAACAGTAATGACTTGGATCCCAAGATTATGTGATAAATTTATAATAAAGTTTGCCAGCCTCCAGAGCTAACGATCTGACAAACAACACAATAAAGTAGTGAGTAATACAATACAACACCAGAAGGATGTCTTACAACCTCAAATAAGCTATAACGTATCTTACAATAAACACAGTCAAATTAATTACCCCATACCCAATGTAAATAAACATAAAATATGCAGCCAAAGCTAGCATCCCTGAAATATATTCCTATTCTAAAGTTGTAAACGAATTAACAAAGGCAGTAAGAGCACAACTCTAAGTTTGCCAACTGACGGCGGGAAAAGAAAGTTTACCCATAAACATGGAGGCTAATATAAAAAAAATTGCAAAAATTTCCCTTTCGAACTAATTTATTTCTTCCGTCCCATTTGTAAGCACGAGACCTTCCAAATAGCGGAGCCCTTTGCGACTGCACCATTCGCGCAACCCTAAGGTTGGCCCTAATCACCAGTTTCGTAAACATAACCTTGCATTTATAAAAACATAACAATAGGGCCTACATATTTATTCCTATAATTTTGTAAAATAGGCTAGTAACTCAGATCTCCCATTTTTAGGTTGTTGGTGGAGACCTGTAGGCCTACCATGTTGACCAGTCAATGGTATCGCATGTCTTCAAGAAAATATCAATTTGGTTGGCCCACAACATGCAACATATGGTGTAGTTTCCCACCACAGAAGCGGAAATGGAAGCTGTGCGAGTACTGTTTTATGACAAGGCCAACTTCCCTGGAGATTTATATTTAATAGACTGCACCCACATCTCTGTCCAAAGCCTCGGGAGTCCAAATGGAGAACTATCTATTCAGGTAACCCTCACCCCAAACCTTTAATGACATGAAACAATAAAAATATACTTTCTTTGAAACCTCCTTTACTAACTAATTATGCAGAAGGTCCAAATAGAAACAGTAAATTAATCAATCAGAGTGAATCGTTTGAGTGATATAAGTTACAGTAGTCTGAGAACAAACTATTGTTACTCAGATGCCTGCAACTCACCCGGTTGTGGAAACTAGTTAAAGACGGTCGTCCTTCATGCCATAATCTTTGAAACCTCATGATATATTCAAACATAAATAAATAGCCCATGGGTTCTTTTAAGATGTGAAACCAATTTACCACAACATAAAGGAAAAACAAGAGATCAAGTTGAAATATTTATTTATGATAATAATATATAAAAAGATTTGAAAACCACGTATGATGATACATATAATAAATACAATCAATGCATTTTATGAATATATATTTAAGGTTGAGTATATATATAAATGTTAATATAAAAGGTTATTTCAAATTTCAGTCTTCATTCATATGATTAAATTTACTTTAAAATTATATGAATTCAACAATTCTGGGGTTCTCTTATAACATATTCACAAAAGAATAATTAATAGTACAAAAATTATTAAACTCATGTTTCAACAGAACAAAACCCTATTTACAAAATTAATTGAATGATCGGCTACACTAAATTTAACAATGAGAGTAAATGATATTTAAAAGCATCACAAATTGATAGGCATAGTAAACAAATCAGAATTAAATAGACTTAATTTCATATGGAATATAAAACGAGCTAATATAGTTATTGCCTTTGATTTTCTTACATGACATTTAATTATATTTCGTACCAAAAATGTTCCTTGGCCATTTATATGACTAAACAACTGTAAAGATATTAAAGCATTTATCTCCAAGCATTACCAAAACAATCGTAATTCTCTAATATTTCAAAAAGACTAAACATCCTCCACGAATAAATAAGAAAGAAACATTAAGCTTACTTGCAATATCATCTTATAATATTTCAATAATTAGGTTAAGAGCTGCCATGATAGTCCAACATCAAATACAAATACACATTAAGTGGTAGTACTAATCAAAAAGAATTAAATCTCAGATATTACATTAGAATGATTTTTATATCCATCTCAAAGATCAAAAATAATGTGTGCAGCAATATTTAACTATTGATGTATATCGATCTCAGCGATGATCTCAATGTTCATTATTATAGTCTTTGGAAATCTTTATAAATTAACAATGATCAAATTTATACTCAATTTCCACTATCAGAGTATTTTAGACTAAAAAAACAACCTAATAAGCCGAAAGAGAATTTTGAAAAGTTACATAAAAAAAATTGATCTAAGCTGAAACATTAATTTTCTCTTACATTTTCAATAACACGCAGCCATGGCTATGTTCTCCTCTACCAAGAGCCACATCAAAGAGGGCCGGTAATGGCAATATACATGCATTTTATATGATTAGACCCAGAGAAGGGGCAGGCGAGAAACAAGGTTGGTGGAACATAATTGGGTCACGTAGGAGGGTAAACGCATGGCAAAACACATGTTCATGAAGCTCTGAGAAGGAGCTCAATTGTTCAAGAACCTTCTCTGATGGACTAGAACTAGGATCGCTTCCTTTCTCAATCACTTTGGAAAGTTCTATCACTGTGCGCCATCTGGGGGTCATCTCTCGAACTTTGATCGGCTCAGTCAGTTCTTTGTGCATTGTGGCCTTGATAAGATGTGTTGTTGTTGTTGTATTGTCGTGTGATGATTTGAAGATGCAATGGGGTAAGTAGGTCATGCTACCTTGTCTTCTTTCACCTTGTTTTGTAGCTAATGCTACATCCTGAAAGAAAGTTTCCAATATTTACTATATCAGGAATGATGTGTAGGCTAGTTATCATATTGAATAATACACTTCAGTATTTCATTAAAGGTACCAACTCATTAAAAATTATATTAAAAATTTAAAATATGTAATCTATACTCACAAGAAATGGCAAATCCACTGATACTATAGGCCAAATTATATTTAGTTGAAATTATTTTATTTTTACAAAGTTAAGACACCTCAATAAAACCCAAGTCCAAACGTAAACATACAATACCAACATGTTGTTTAATCCATGTTCCTTTGAAATATGATGTCATCTTATACAATGAAAGTCGAATAATTTATTTTACGAATATTGATTGAGATTTTAATCCATTAGCGAATGGAACATCAGAAAGATTAGATAAAGCCAACCGAGTAAATACCTTAATGAAGGTTAGGTTAAGCTAGGTTGTAAAGGAACTTTAATAAGTTAATATAATTATACATTACTAGCTTTTGCCCGCGGCTTCGCTCGCGTTAATGTAGATTTTATCAATAAATTCAGGTTGTCGATTGATACAGGAAGTATGACAATAAAAACGATGAACATATTGAGGTTGTTAGTCAATAGAGGTAGAGATAAAGAAAAAAACAAACT
>CABFWB010009002.1:4870-15016 GCA_902151455.1 Timema bartmani
CTCTCTCTCTCTCTCTCTACTCTCACATTTACAAGAGATTTACTACAAAACGTCAAATATATATATTTATTGTTTTTGTTCAAGTTGTAAAGACGTTGACGCTTTTGTTGGTTTTTTTTGTGTTTTTTTTATGTTAACGAACGTTGAATTAATGGACTTCCTGTTCGTTAACTATCAATTAAGAAAAAATATGACAGGCTTAAAAAAAATAGAGTGGTTCAGTTTCCTATAATATAAAATTACGTTTTATTTATTCTATATTTTTCTAGGAAATTGGAACATTATTTTGTAATTTCAATTTATAAATTAGACGTTATAGCATAGCGAATATTTAAGTTTTTCTCGTTAATGCAGACTCAACCAGTTTTTTTTATCACCACGTCTTACCACCCGTTCGAGCTACACTTCTATGTACTAATTACTAATGTGTTAGGGATTAGGAAGTTTAAATTTAAATAAAGTACACCCACATTTGCTTGGAGGGGAGTGGAAAACAATCTAGGGAAAAAACCTCAGTACACCAGACCGGGATCAAACCCCGATCTCCCAGTCATCAGCATTCCATCCTATTGTGAAAGTGATGTCTTAGACCATGTGGCCACTAAAGTGGGTAGCAATTAATTTTATTTAATAGATCAACAGTGGCTTGGTACCTGCATCGATGGGCAAGTGGGTTAAGGCGTTGGCCCCCTCTGGTTTGGTTTGTCGTTGATATGGAATTAGGGGTTCGATTATTGGTCGAGGTGGTTTCTCACTCTCCTTTCAAGTAAATGTGGGTGCATTTACTTTAAACTCCACCTTTCTATTTCCTACCTTATTAGTGTAAAACATACTGATAGCCTGGACGGGTAGTATGCAACGGTGCAAAAACAGAACAGTATTGATTGCCACCTCATTTGTAATCTATTAATTAATCAATCATTAGTAATGTTGTCTTTAATTGGCCATCCAATTGCTGTTAAATCGCTTTTGTAAAATATTTTTAAAACCTAGTGTCAATTCATTGATGTCATTAGCTTGTCGCAGGACACGCATAATTGGTAGTACGGTCTAAGACGTCACACTCACAATAGACTAGATTACCGGTGACGGGGAGGTCCAGGTTCAAATCCTGGTCGAATGTTCCTGAGGCAGTATTTACCTAAATGGTTTCTAACAATCCCTACACCCCGATTTGGATACATTTATTTTTTAATTCCACATTACCTATCCCATTAATGTAAATATTCGGATAGCCCGGACGGGTAGTAAGACGCGGTGGATTCACGCCAATATTATAAGTTTATAACTTATATGGAACCGGTAGCCATGGATATTGACGTCAAATTATATGTTTGGTTGAAAAAACGTTCTTTAATAGAGTTTCCTTACAAATTAGTTCCACAAATAAGCCTATGGATAAGAATAGCCTTATTTTGGTTGGAAGAACAGTTTAAGAAATTCCAACTTTTTTTTGCAGTCAAATAATATAGTAAAATGTTATCAATATTGTGTTATTTTATAGGTATTGATAATATCCACTACGCCTGTGATCTAGTGGTCAGAGTTCCTGATTACAGATTCAGAGGTCCCGGGCTCGATCCCCAGTTCTTCCAAAATTTATCTGTGAAGCAGTGTGTCTGGAAGGGGTCAGACTCAACCTCGTGAGGACAAATGAGGAGTTGTTCGAACGAATCAGTAACATCTCTGGTTTAGAAAACTGAGATTAACGACTGGAGGGTTCGTTGTGCTGATCACATCACACCATATTCTGCAAATGTTGGCACTATAGTAATTGCTAAGGACCCACCTCAGTGGCGTAGTTGGCTAACGCGCTAGTCTTGTTGAGCTAGACTCCCGAGTACGGGAATATCGAGGTTCGAATCTCAGTCTAGTGAACTGGGGGTGGTTTTTCGCTAAATGGTTTTCTACTCTCCCTCCACGCAAATGAGGGTTCACTTCCTCTAAATTTAACCTTCTAATTCCTAATACATTAGCGTAATTAGTACTTAAGCTTAGTACGGGTAGTAAGACGCGGTACTAAATAATAATAATAATAATATAAAAATAGTATAAAAAATACTTAAGGGTGGTGGCCGCTCGGTCGGAATAGCTCGTTTACGGGCTCAAAAAAGTGACGTGTACAGATTACATAACTTTACGTATTGATACATGAAACTGACCTGCTGGTGAAGGGAAGATTGGGGTTCGAAACCCAGTCTGATGTACTGAGGGTGTTATTTTTCTAAATGGTTCCCACTCTCCTACCACACAAATGCTGGTAGTTTACCTCTAAATTGATTCCATCTTCATCCCTACTTTACTATAGTAATTATCATATATGCTCATAGCCTCTACAGGTAGTAAGACGCGGTGGTAAAAAAAATACATGGAAGTTATCTTAGTAACTTAAATATCAAAAGGTTTCTTCCAACCAAATGAGAATACAGCTAGATTTCATTTCATTAGACACTTTCTCGGAAATTCATTAACTTTTTCACAATAAATGGAGTTTGGCGATGAAAGTTATTAAATAAACTTAGTATTGTGGGGTTTCTCGACTAAATTGAATCAAGACCTTGGTAAAAAATAATGTTGATTAATGTTTTATTGATTTTTATATGTTGAAATAAATTTAGTATAAATGAGAAATTGGGGCTTATAACAGATGAAAATTGATATAAAATGTCAATTTTTTTTTGTACTGCGTCATACCACCCTTACGAACTAGATAAAATGTAACCGCATTTGTATGGCGGTGAATCGGGAGAATCATTTAGGATAAATCACCCAAATACATCCGTTTGGGAATCTAATCCTCTGACGTCACTGTCACCATAAAACTATCCTAAGTGATTGTTAAGGTGATATTTGTTTTTAAAATATGGTCTTTTATAGTGCGAAAAAGGTCCCATTTTTCATAGGAAGGGTCTGATCTGACAGCTATAAAAGTAACTAGCTCTACTTCCACGTACGTCAAGTCATATTATATGCAGCTGTCACTTTCGATACAAAGTATCGATATTTATAAAATCACACTAATAATATAGTAAAACGGTAAATTTGTATTTTCTTTAAGGCTCTTCCTATTAAAATTGGACTGTACTACCTCTTTTTACATTTCTCAAATGTTTTAAATTATTCAATTGACGATAGTTACGTTTTCTCGAGGATCAAACTACAGACATTTCGCGGATTTTACTTTAAACCTCGTTTCACATTCGATGCCCACAGCTATGACACATCAAAAGTAATCTGTACATGGGGTTACACAATTGTAGCTCACATAATTTAACGATATAAAAACTAAACAAAAATTAAAGCTATAAAACCAGAATTACTGTCGCCAAACTCTTTGTAAATCTCTTTTCAAGTGTATTTAAATAGTATCATTAAATAAATACTTTTAAAACTTTTAGTAAAATAACTTTTATGATTAAATTTCACATTTCAAATATTGGTCATACTCTACAAAAAGACAAAATGTTTTGGTTTTTTTGTCACTCTTTTCTCGTACGATTCGAATAAATGATAATCTAAACAAACAACTTTTTTTCATAGCTTTCTAGAAACTGTCTAGACTTTACAATAAAATGATTCTTTGTGGTATAAAAATAGAAAGAAAGAAAGAAAGCTAAACGAAACAACCGCATTAAAATCGGCTCAGAAATGTCCACAGACTAGTAAAATAGAATGTATTCAAACAGATGGATCCGACAGATGTTTTAATATAACTAGATTAATAATTCCATTTTATATTTTTTTAATGTGATATTCTTTATTTTGACCACAATGGCAATGTAATACCATATTAAGTTTTCACAAACAGATACATGAAGTGCAGACAACGGATATATCATGCATTAAAAAGCGCGCACACACACAAACACATTCACGTTATATTAGTAGGGAGAGAAATATAATTAATTTGTATTTAATCTCGTGTCGTATACAGTTGTGAGGCCAGGATGTGTTTTAAACTCACTGACACCTGTAAGGTGTGTGCACTGGTTTGAGCCTACGACTCTGGCGAGGGAGGTCAAGTTTTGACCTTATTCGAATCCCGTCTTGTTGCACAAGAGGTGAATTTCCAAAGCTGTGACTATCCAAAAGTGGTGGAGTCCAATTATACGTATAAAATCTTTTATTGGCTAAAAGGCATAGTAAAATTTTCTAGCACACAACCCCTAGAAAAATTAGCTATCTCCGTCTTTGTGGATTGTCATTCAAGTTGTCCTATCTTTTCTTCGGGTAAATGCTGGTGTTTATTATTGTTAACTACCCTCCTCTCACCTACCCCTCTAAGTTTTTTGTACAACATATTACTACCCATTTGGGCTACACGCATATGTATTAACTAAGATTTTATGGTATGTATTAAGAATTATTAATTTAGGAGAAGTGTACCCCCATTTTTGCGGAGGAAGAGTGTCAAGCCATTCAGGAAAAAAAACCTTATTACACTGTACCAAGATTCGAACCCTTAGCTCCCCGTCATTGGCAGTCCTGACTATTGTGAGAGTGACGGCTTAAACCATACAGCCACCGAAATTAAACCAAGTATTTTATTAGAATCGTGTGTTAAACTTACCAATAATATTATCGTTAGAGTTGGCCACACGGATTAGTGTGTTCAAATAAAAATTAGATTTAATCTTTATCTATAGTATATACATTTTAATTTTGATAAATACATTTTCCTTACTCACTTTAAACATTTAATTTTAATTTGAGATATTAAACGTTCACTTTCTGAACTGAATGATAATTTCAACACACGATTTATAAACTAACTTAAATCTAACACCTACATAGCACCCCTCCCCCTGTGAAAGGAGAAACCAAAATTTATCAATTGATAAATTTTAAACTATGCCGGAAATTGAGCCCAGAGCCCTTAGCTCACTAGACAAGTATGCGACCGACTGAGTTAAGGTGTTGGATGTCTATTTCAAGATTGACTTCTCAAACCATACTACCACCACCGAAGCAGTTATAAGTTATGAACTTTCTGGAAACAAACGAACTAGTAACCATCTCCAAGAACCGCTAGATTATAAAGGAACATGTATTAATTTCTACGCACTCTAGGGAGCAGGAGCATGTAAGGAAACATGTATTCATTTTCCTGCACTATAATTAAGGTGTTTCCCTACTACGGTCCGTGGTTAGAACGGGCCATATGGACACGATGGTCACACATCAAATATATGTCAAGAAATTGGAAAAAAAAATGCCTTAAATACTCGATCTCTTACTTAGAATTTTAAATTCAAATCACTCGAAATGAACTAATAAACGGAAAACATTTTGAGTGGTTTCCATATTAAATCGGATAATCAGATTGAAAATATATGTACATACATCTTTCAACCAAGGTTCAAAGAATGTCCCCTTCAAATTTGTTTGAAATTGGTCCACACATTTGGCAGTTATCGTGAAACAAACAAACATATTTGTAAGTGGCCACCATCTAGAAACAAACAGATCTAAAAACCATGTACATACCTTTTTGAAGTTCAAAGAATGTATCTGCCCAAATTTCGTTAAAAGTGATCCAATAATTTGACATTTTATCACGGAACACATATTGGACAGCTAGACTAAAGGTAAAGTGGTAAAGTTAAAACAAAACCTCGCTACCCTCGGTCAATAAAATAACATTAATAATATAATAAAATGTTATGAATGTTGACCGCAAACAAATAGGTTTGTATTTTCTAAAAGACTGTTCATTTATAAGAAAATCAAGGTGTAGTAAAGTTGGTGCGAATGTTCAATCTTTCAAATGACGTCACATGGTTGTGGCCAGCGTGAAGGAGGTAAACTACACATGCGCGGTTTAGTAGGTAGTAAAGTATGTGCATGGTCTGTGTTTCAAATGACGCCACAGTAGTATTGTTGCATGGTTGGTTATTCACACCCGATACAGGAGCAGTTGACTAGACTTCCAGACTTTCGCGGCGTGATAAGCCCACTGTCACTATTTATCACAACAATTAGTGTCAATGTCAAACTAAAGAGCTGTTAAGCCTCATCTAACCACAACACAGTCAATTTTTGGCGGCGAGCATGTCTTCCTGTCCGTTTAAAATAATGTGCTGTTTTTTTTGTTTGTTTTTTTTGTTTTTTTTGCGGCTGGACCACGATGTATGGTGTCAGGCGAGCATGTCTTCCTGTCCGTTTAAAATAATGTGCTGTTTTTTTTTGTTTGTTTTTTTTGTTTTTTTTGCGGCTGGACCACGATGTATGGTGTCAGTACAAAAGGATGTAATCAAATTGGCGGACCAGACCCTAAACACAAACACACACACACACATTAATTAATTGATGTAGTACGACCAAATTCATAATATCTGCAGTGTTAGGTTTTTTCCAATCGGGAATATACTTTGATTAATGGTAGTAAATTCATTATGTTTGGAGTATGAGGTAATTGCCCATCAAAAAAATATTCCAGATACTGTTTATTATATTCATAATGTTTACAATGTTCGGTAATTTCCTATCGAGAATATACTTTAGTTAATGTTAGTAAAATATGCATTATTTTTGGAATATTAGGTTATTTCCCATAAGAAAAATATTCTGACAAATTTTTGTAGATTTATATTCTTTGGGATATTTTGTAATTTTCTTGTTTCGAAACGGAAAACATTAGTTAAATTTTGAGCAAGTTAGAAAAGTTGAAAATGTTATATATCGTCAGGCCCATCTTTTACAATGTAAGTTTTTCAAGTATAGGGTAAGTTTTATAGTTTTGTTTGAAGAGAAAATATAAATTGGAATATTTGTGGCTTCCTTGTTATTGATGCTACCTTATATTATAGATTTAAGAAAGCAATCCTCTCCCTAGTTTATCACATTCGCGTATCGAAACTTGTGTTTATTTACCTTTGTAATTTTGGTTGTTCCACTTTTGGGTTTCAAACTTTATTTACTTATTTATTTATGTATTTATTTATTTATCTGCAAATGAATTCGTATTTACCATTAAACAATATTTATTTAAAACTTCCGTAGCTTGTGGCTGTTTCTTAGCAATGACCCGTTTATTTTTCAAACAAGCTCTCTCACTGACCCCATTGTTTTTATATGTTTAGATGCCGTTCGTAATAATATTTAGCACAGCGTTTTATTATCCGTTCAGGTTATACGCTTAAGTACTAATTACGCTAATGGGTTAGGAATCGGTAAGGTTAAATATAGAGGAAGTGAACCCGCATTTGTATGGAGGGAGAATGGAAACCAATTTAGGAAAACCACCCCAGTTCACCCGAGCGAGATTCGAACTTTGATCTTCTCGTCCTCGGCAGTCTGGCTCTACACAAAACTAGCGCGTTAGCTAACTACGTCACCCAGACGGGTATGTCACTGTTACTTTTATGGATTTTGTAAAAAGGGGGCGCTTCGCGGCAACTTCCGTAATCAGTGGCAGTAGAATTATTTTCCCAGGACGGTGCCGATACAAAATAAAAACATAAAATAAGTTGTTTTAGGAAGAAATTAATGTATCTATAAACTATTTGGAGGTTCTTATTAATGTTAGTTGAAATTGAATGCGTCTTTCTCCCAAATATAACAAAAGATTAAATATTATTTTCTTTTTAGCACCGCGTCTTGCTACTCATTCGGGTTATAAGCTTATGTACTGATTAATCTAATGCATTACGAGATTAGGAAGATTAAATTTAGAGGTAGTTTACCCACATTTGTGTGGAGGGAGATTGGAAAACTATATATGAAAAAGCACCCTCAATGCACCCGACTAGGATTGAACCTCGATCTCACCATCATCGGCAGTCAAGTCTACTCCAAGAGCATCGCGCTAGACCACACGGCCATCGAAGCGGGTAAAAAAGTTTATATGTGTAAGTGTATGGATGTGAATTATATGTGCCTATGTATGTATATGTGGGTATGTGTATGTATGTATATATGGGTATATGTATGTATGTATATGTGGGTATGTGTATGTATGTATATGTGTGGGTATGTGTATGTATGTATATGTGAGTATGTGTATGTAATTATATGTGGGTATGTGTACGTATGTATATGTGGGTAAGTATATATGTATGTATGTATTTATATGTGAGTATGTGTATGTAATTATATGTGGGTATGTGTATGTATGTATGTGTGTGGGTATATGTATTTATATATGTGTGCATGTATATGTGTATATGTATGTGTGTATGTGAATGTATATATGTGTGTATGTGTATGTGTGTATGTGTGTATGTAAATGTGTGTGTATGTGAATGTATATATATATGTGTATGATATGTGTGTGTATGCGAATGTGTGTATGTGTGTATGATATGTGTATGTATGCGAGTGTATATGTGTGTATGTATATATAAGTGTATATATGTGTATGTTTGTGTGGGGGGAGGAACATCGACTCTTGAAAGCATGCAAATCGGGTTACTGGAAGCGAACATGTGAAAAGTAAAAATAATAGAATCGCTTTTTACAACTAAAGCAAACCCTCAGCAAAATATAGCTTTAGAATAAATATATAAATAGACAAAACTTGCACATTTCCTTTTTTATTTTTTTATTTTTTATGGAAGGCTTACTTTCGGCTTCATTTTCGAAAATATCAGATGAGTAAAACCAATTTAGAGTGGGTAAATATATATCAGAGGAGGAAAATAAATGCCTCTCCTCTTTTCCTTAGGTTTAACCTAGGTTTTTTTCCCCCATAGATGATTCCCCACTTTACTTCAGTTCCTCTTCACGCTACCTTCCTTCTACCTTCCGAGTTTGTGTAAATAGGTAGACACCCCCCGAACGTGTAATAATAAATGGTGAACACATAAACTGTCCAAACATTTCATCGCTATTACAAATAAAACGTACTTGGGTTTTTTGTGACACATTTATATAATCTATTTGAGATGCTTTAGACCTAAATAAATACTTCCAAAATTATCTAAAATTAAATAGATTTACATCCGCTTCGGTGGCCGCACGCTCTAAGGCGTCATTCTCGCAATAAACTAAACTACCGATGAGAGGGAGATTGGTTTTCGAATCCCGGTCAGATGTACTGAGGGTGGTTTTTCTTAAATTATTTTCCGTTCTCTTTCCACACAAACGCGGGTAAACTTACTTTAAACTCAACTTTCCTCGTGTCCAACACATTAGCGTAATTGGCGTGATTGCGTGTAAACCGAACGAGGAGTGAGAAGCGATGCTAAAACAAGTTGATTTACTAAAAGATTAACTAGATTTAGAATTAAAGTCAATTAGTTTTGTGTGTTGAATTTTATTTTATCGTTAGAACCTGTGTGGTATAATTTGAATTAAATAAACTGTCGATTAACTGGATCCTCTCCCTCAATATATTCATTAAGGAATTTTAAAAATAAAAGTTTTCCAACCACCATAATTTAGGAATTCATTATTTCCTAAAGGATGCTTGAACAAATAAAGAGTAGCAATTAGCTTTTTTTCACCACCACATCTTACTATTTGCTCTGGTTATAAGCATATGCAGCCTACTAATCACGCTTATGAGCTAGTTATTAAGAGGGTTGGATTTAGATGAAGTGTACCCGCATTTGCTGGGAAATAAATAGTGCAAAACCATTTAGGAAAAGGTACCCTTACTACACCCAAGAGGGATTTGAGCCCCAATCTCCCTGTCATCAGCATTCTAGTTTAATGTGAAAGTGACGCCCGAGACTATGCAGCCACCGAAACAGATGATATTTATTATATGTTTAGTTAGCTTTAAAAAGTGATAACAGTGCTATTTTTGAATAATTGAAAGCTATTTCGAATATATGGGTCATATTAAAAGAAGGTAACGGATTTATTATCACTCGTAAAAAAGTTCAAATTGTTATCAAACCTTTAACCAAAAAATTTGTGCCAATATTACGTCATCGGACGCCCAGTGTTCCCATAAACCTCCGCGAGAGCACATGGCCGGCTCGCGCAGGGTTTTCTCCCTCGGGAAGGAGTAGTTCACGTGGTTTGCGAGGGGATCTAACATGGTGTATAGAGGTAGTGTGGTTTTGTGAACGAGAGAGGGTGAACCGACTACCCCCCTCCCCAGACTGGTGGGGTGGTTTGAAATAAAACTGTACAATAAAATGTAAAGGTGATTAGTAACTGTGTAATCTAATGAAATAAAGTGATGCCTTACAAAAT
>CABFWB010009003.1:0-15013 GCA_902151455.1 Timema bartmani
TTCCAGTAAAGGATTTGACATCCAAGAATTTAAAATTGGATTCTAATGGGTGTAATAGAAATTACAACATTTCCTGATAATTCCTGAAGTCTTGAAATCTTCCTTAAAATATTGGTTATTATATCACTGAACACTTTGCAGTTTGTTTTTTCATCTTCACAACCTAATTATGATCTACAATTTATCACATTTTCAAAATACACAAATTCATCTTTGGAAACATCTTCAGAGAACAATTCTAGTTTTTTGCTAAAAAATGAGCAATTCTTCTTATAATTGTAATGCGGTATTTCCTTTTCCTTGTAACATTAGATTTAGCTTGTTAAAATGCTCGGTCATATCAGGCAAAAAATATAAATTTTGAAGCCATTCGGAATTAGTGAGACTTTTGGGTGTTCTCTGATATAGGGCCTAATCCTTGGTATTTGAAACAACTATTATTTCTTGTAAACGCTCTGAGGATTGTTTTAGTACCAAACATTTTGACAACCATCTCACTGCTGTAAATGTATGTAAATCCATATATTTGATATCCATTTCTTGTAGCAGTGCAGAAAATTGCCCATGATTGCCTTTGCTCGGATAAAATTAACTTTGGTACAACAATATTCATTACATTTTTCAGCTCTGGTATTATTCCTAGAGATTTTGTGACCAAAGCTTCTTGATGCACAATTCAATGAAATTGAATCATTTCATGATAAATATTCGTGGAGAACGGTTTAACAAAGCCTTTGTTTTTTTAAATCATAGAGGGTGATCCATCCGTCGCAATGGATACTATACGATTGATGCCAATTTTTATGTTCCTTAACAATTTAGGATACGTTCTAAAATAATTTCTCCTCTAGTTTGTTCTTCAGTGATAGTGTTAATTGAGTTATTCTTGAATACCTGACAGTGTTACGTATCTTGCAATCACACAACACTACAAAATCTCACTAAATCATTAGATTCATCAATAGCGTGAGATTAAAACTCTGCAACAATTTGCTTATTTTACACCTCTGTATATAATATATTGTCAATTCGATCTTTCACAGTTTTATCTGAGAGAGGCAAATCTTTAAACTTTTTTAAGATTTCATATTTATTTTTAAAATCTTGATAAAGAACTTCAGAAGCGGTATACATCTATTGTTTAAGAAACTCACCGGCTGTGTAAGGTTTTCCCACCTTTGCATTTTCCAACTACAGTATAAATCTGGCTTCTGTTATACTTGATGAAGACTTTGCCTAGTTTGCAAAACAACATTGCTTGGTTTATGTTCTTAAGTCGCAAATGACAAATTAAGCAGTGTGGTAATCCATTAATTTCTATAAAAGCGAGGCGCTTGGTCCATATTCTATTAAATAACTGGTTTTTGTCTACCATCTTTATTTTTATCGAGTTCATTGTATTATAGTTGAAGGGTTATCCGACGAAAATAAAAGAGCACTTTTCACACAAATATATATCGTACACCGTTACAAAATTAAATACGTATTTTAGTAAAGAAAAACTATATGATCACTACGCAAGACTAAACAAGCATTTCATGAAAAGAGCCGCAATCTGTGAGGCTAGGAGCCGCACGTTCCCGACCCCTGCTCTAATCCTAAGAACGCTCAGACAACCACCGAATGGCCGTGTATTCAGCTGTTGACGTCAGTAGCTACTGACATTGTCCAAATGATAATCAGCTCATCTTCATAGAACTACTAGTAAAAATCTCCAAACACGATTACATCCAACTTTAAATATTATATAAGAAAGAAAAATCAATTTTTCAAAAGATATAAAAAAAGCAAATAATAGAAAATTCTATTAACAGGCTATTTTTCCCACTATCGTAAATTAGTTAAGGAAACTTTACCTACTTATAGAACTATTTGTATGAACTTAATATAGAGCAGCCTCAGGAGTAAACACAAGTAGTTTTGTAAGTAACTGTATGTTGAAAATAGTCGTGGAAGCAGAGATTAGTCCCGGACTTGATGACAATATTATTAATGCTTCGCTTTTTAATAGCGAGTGTATTTGAAAAGTATTTCAGCTCAGTGTAGGACTTCGCTTTACATGGTTCTATTATTGTGTTCTTGTATCATAGCTACATCACGTTCATTCGGTGCGCTGAGGTGGATGGAATCACAACCTTTATTGTTAAAGGTTGTTCAAGCCTTTGCTAACTAATTTCAAGCTTAGTTTGTCTGAAACTATCCTGAGGCACATGAAAAGTTCTATATTCGTTCCCATGCTTAAAAAAGGTGGTAAAACCTATGTTTTTAATTAGAAGGCTATTTCTCTTTTAAATAATTTAACTAAAGTTTTTGACAATTCACAAAACAGACTTTCTGAAATTCAACATAGGTTTATAAACAATAACTGTAGTGTAACCAACCAAGAAGAATTTGTGGGTCGTGTTGACCATCAATAGTTTACTCAAGGTGTCAGTGTTGGCTCTCCAGTCTACTCAAGGTGTCAGTGTTGGTTCTCCAGTCTCTACTCAAGGTGTCAGTGTTAGCTCTCCAGTCTCTACTCAAGGTGTCAGTGTTAGCTCTCCAGTCTCTACTCAAGGTGTCAGTGTTAGCTCTCCAGTCTCTACTCAAGGTGTCAGTGTTAGCTCTCCAGTCTCTACTCAAGGTGTCAGTGTTAGCTCTCCAGTCTCTACTCAAGGTGTCAGTGTTAGCTCTCCAGTCTCTACTCAAGGTGTCAGTGTTAGCTCTCCAGTCTCTACTCAAGGTGTCAGTGTTAGCTCTCCAGTCTCTACTCAAGGTGTCAGTGTTAGCTCTCCAGTCTCTACTCAAGGTGTCAGTGTTAGCTCTCCAGTCTCTACTCAAGGTGTCAGTGTTAGCTCTCCAGTCTCTACTCAAGGTGTCAGTGTTAGCTCTCCAGTCTCTACTCAAGGTGTCAGTGTTAGCTCTCCAGTCTCTACTCAAGGTGTCAGTGTTAGCTCTCCAGTCTCTACTCAAGGTGTCAGTGTTAGCTCTCCAGTCTCTACTCAAGGTGTCAGTGTTAGCTCTCCAGTCTCNGGTCAGATCCACCATGTTGTGATACTTGCTGTCGGGCAGCAGTCCCGGTCAGATCCACCATGTTGTGATACTTGCTGTCGGGCAGCAGTCACGGTCAGATCCACCATGTTGTGATACTTGCTGTAGGGTAGCAGTAAAGTACTTCCTCTTTCTACGCAGCTGAGGTGAGTGTGTAAAAGATTGTGTTCAAACTTCAAAGTCGAAGTCGTAATAGCATGCCCCGATGTTTCCTGAAGGGAAGCACGAGAGCAAATTCCAACACGTACCAGCCAATTGGTCATACCGTGTGGTTTTCGGGACAATATAACTAACGGGTTGACGTATTTCGTGAAGTTACTGAAACAAAGAAAAAACATATTATTACAAGTGGGGGAAAAATTATATTGGCAAACCGAATATGGGTTTTTAGAGTTACGTACGGAGACACTACTCCATGGGGGACCCTGGTGAGAGTTTACCAAACAACTGTTTTACACTTATCGCTTATCCGAGCAGGGATTTGGGACGTCGGTGGCACCCTGCAGGATCGATGACGTAGTTCCCAAACCTATGGATAAGAGGATTAGTGGTACCGGGAAGTCTGTCGTAGTAAGACTGCACCAGCTTCCAGAAGTGGTCCTTGATGGTAGGCATGTCCAGATCCCGATGCAGAGTCACATTGAGAACGTACCAGGGTATGTCCATGATGATCCTCAGACACCAATTCTGGAATGCCTGCATCTTCCTCATATACGTGTCCACCAGGTGACCCTAGGCAGAACAAGCATAGTCAAGGAGCATCCTGAGTAACTGCTTATACAGTTTAAGACCGTTCCTTGTGAACAAGGCACTACGCCTATTAAGCAGTGGGCCTAGGCACCCCAACCTTTGCCTCACCTTGGTTAGTCTTTCAGTGCAGTGCAGTCTCCAGGTCAGTTTGGTGTCCAGCGTAAGTCCCACATATACCTAACACTGTTTGCCCACCTGATCTGTTCTTCGAGCAGCCTGAGAGAGGCCAGCTTGTAGTACTTTCTATTCCATGTGAAGAGCGCTGCTGTGCTGGTATTTGCAGTTTTTTCTATTGTGTGTATATGTTTATTTAAATGTATATAGTGTTGTTCAAAAACAAATAAGTCTTATAAAACACGTTGATACTTGTCCTCCAGGTGGTCAACCACCCCTTCAAATGAGTCAGGTGCGTCTGGAGTCGCCTCTCCACCAGTTGCCCTCACCAAGGCTCTGCTACTAGAGCCGTGTCGTCCGTGTCGTCCACATTCAGTGCCAACTTGGTGTCTGGGGATTTGGGAATGTCGTTCATATACAGACTGAAGAGCCCCAGGCCCATGAGGGAACCCTGTGGCACTCCAGCCCAGATGCTTTTGGCTTTGGAAGTGGAGTTCCCAAAGGTAGTGGAGAAGGTAGGGTAGGATAGATAAGATTGTACAGCCTTAGAAACGTAGAAGGGTAGGTTCAAGAAATGAGGTTGAAAAGGAGACCTTTGTGCAAAACATGGTCGAAGGCCTTTACCACGTCAAGAAAGACAGCACCAGTCAGCCTGTTGATGTTGATGTTCCTTGTGACCTGCTCCACAAGTCGGATAAATTGGTGAGACAAAGCATGTCCGGCCTGAAAGCCAAACTGCTCGTCCACCAAGATTCCTGCCTCACGAACATGTCAGGTCAGTCTTGTCAGTATCTCGAAACACTTGCCCAAACAGTCGAGCAAGCTAATCGGTCAGTAAGACGAGGTTAGGGTCGGGTCCTTACCCGGTTTATGGTAGCAAAGGACGTTAGCGTGCTTCCAGAGCTCAGGGAAGTGACTCAGGAGTAGGACGGCGTTGAATAATTCCACGAGGAAGTTAATCGCCTCCAAAATAGCTTTCTGAGAACCGCGTTACTGATACCATCCAGTCCGGGGGTCTTGTTTAATTTTAGAGCGGCTAACGCCCACGACATTTCTGTCACCTCTGTGGGTTCAGGTTCATATAAGGGTCTGTGCGAGACCTCACCGATGATCTGAGCCACGTGCGCAATGTGCACCGAGTACGCACAGGTCAGTACGAATTGCGCAGCTAAGTGCTCAGGGAGAGAATCATTCTTCTCTTGGTCGGAGTTGGCCACCCCGTTCCGTCCTATAATAGGCGGCCCTGGTGTGGGGATCCGCATCAAGTTGCTCGTCATTCACCACATGAACCTGTCATGTAACTATCTTGTCCTCCAAGACACTGTTCCGGTATTCTTGGACCATTTCGCGAACCGCATAGGCTTTGCGACTCCAGTTGGCCTTGTCTATCGGGACACTCGAGGTTTGCCAAGCCTTCCTCAGCCGATTTTTCTCCCGGACGTGCCTAAGGATAGATTAGGACAAGGAAGTCTGTGGTGCCCTCTTAGGACGGTGCCTAGGTATCGAGTTTTCAAGCACTCCCTTGGTAGGGGAAGTTATGAACTCCACATCATGATCGATTTATGCTGCTGTTCGTAAGGTAAGGATGGGTCCCAACCTCTTTCTTAACACATTCGTGAACCTGTCCCAGTCAGTGCACTTAAGGTCAGGTTTTTCGGGGGTTCTGTGAAGGACACTGCGCGTCCTAGGTTCACAATAACGGGATTGTGATATGAGTCCAGCTCTGCTATAGACTTAAGAACCAATCGTCTTCTGATCCCTCTGGTGAAAACGAAGTCAAAGACGTTAGGGAGGCCAAGGGGATTGTGAGGGAAGTTGGTGTGGGTGGGAGAGCCGGAGGTCACAAGGCCGTGTAGATCTATGACGTCGTGGAGCAGTCCTCCTCAAGTATTCATAATCCTAGAGCCCCATGAAGGGTGCTTAGCGTTGAAATCACCACCGATTAAAACAGACGTGGTACCTCAAAGCTACGCCTCCCTGTTAGCTCCAATATACTCGTCGAACTGACGGTAGGGAGGGAGGTAGATGGAGCTGAGACGCACTGTGCCAGTAGAGGCCACCAGTTGGATAGCCGATGCTTCTATGTGTATTTTTTTAAACGAAACTGTCTTTTCTATTTTCATGCCTTTGTGTTGTTCCGGATCCTCTTTACAGTTTAAGTTTATTGCAGTTTAAGTTTACAATTCAGTATTTACAATTTACAATTTTAATATCAGTGTTACAAAGTAATTATGTATACGTCACCAATCAAAATATCTGATCTCCTTGAGCAGAGCTCTAGGCGAAGATCTTACAAATTTAATTGAAAAATTTGATCTAATATTGGAGGGGAGGAAGCAAGATGGCGTGATGGTCGAAACTCCTTCAGACCCAAGGCGGCCGTCCCACCCCTGCCCACATCCCCCGATCGGTCACTCCAATGGCAGATAAACTCTGCCAACGAGAACTTCATTGCGGAACGCAAGTGGGTTTCTTCCAGAAGCATTACATCAACAAGATGCTTAGCCAGGAAACTTTCAAGCTCAGCCTTCTTCCTAGTGAATCCATTGGCGTTCTAGAGTGTGATCATGAGTTCCTTCAGCACTGGTGGTCCCTTATTCAGGTGTGCTGCCATGCGAAACAAGGTAGAGGATGATAATTTCCATGACCAAATGACCACGGTCCCTCTTATTAGATTCCTGGACCTTCCTCAAGAGACTAGATGAACAAGCCACAGAGTGTCTGTCACAAGATGTAAGAGACGACATAAAAGCCAGCCAACCGTCTTGCAATGACTTGTAGCTGAATAAAGTTGAAAAATCGCTGGTAAAGGGAGAAACAGAGACCGAGACAAATATTTCATTCAGTGCTTTTCGTGCAGCCCATTTTCTTCATATGAAAAAACATCGGACAAACACCATGCTTTCCAATGTTTTATTATGCCACACACTCACCAGCAATGATTAGACATGCAAATAATCTTATTTCAGAGGCCACGAACCATTTAAATCCTGGTCAGACTAATATATTTACATGTGATGAACCATTATTCTTAGTAGCAAAGAAAATGCAATGGCGAATCCCAGAAAAATATGGTGAAAGAAAATTTGCGATCATGATGGGAGAACTCCACATTGAAATGGCGTGGATGAGAGTTATTGGTGATCTTCTTGATGGTAGCGGCTACAACCGTCTTGCAATGACTTGTAGCTGAATAAAGTTGAAAAATCGCTGGTAAAGGGAGAAACAGAGACCGAGACAAATATTTCATTCAGTGCTTTTCGTGCAGCCCATTTTCTTCATATGAAAAAACATCGGACAAACACCATGCTTTCCAATGTTTTATTATGCCACACACTCACCAGCAATGATTAGACATGCAAATAATCTTATTTCAGAGGCCACGAACCATTTAAATCCTGGTCAGACTAATATATTTACATGTGATGAACCATTATTCTTAGTAGCAAAGAAAATGCAATGGCGAATCCCAGAAAAATATGGTGAAAGAAAATTTGCGATCATGATGGGAGAACTCCACATTGAAATGGCGTGGATGAGAGTTATTGGTGATCTTCTTGATGGTAGCGGCTGGATTGAAACCATGTGCATGTATAGCTCTTGGTACAGGCAAAACTTTTTGATATATTCCTGTCCACAATATGTATGAAAAACTTGGGAATGAAAAGTCAAAAGCATTGCGCTTACAGGTTCTGACTCAACCTCTTCGTTCTCGGGTCATGGTAATAAATCAGCTTGAGAAATATTTAACAGCTTACCACATTTTCTATCTACGTTTCAAGTTTTGTCAAATGTTCCAGTGAGTATGGATACAGAAATGAGTACATTAGAGGTGTTCGTTGCACCAGTAGCGTATTCCGAGAAAATTTATAGGGATGCTGTACTCTAAAGTTGCAGGGGAGATTTGATTGGCGGAGGTCCCTCAACCACCGTTGTCCAAGAACATCAAAGGATTATTTTAAGGAAAATATTTGAAGATGTGTACCTATAGAAAAGTGTTTCTGCATCTCAGATAATCTGGAAAGACTTTTCAGAAAATCTGGAAGCGCCGGGAATCAAACCTGGGTCATCTGGGTCTGTAGCCAGAACCTCTGACCACTAGAACACAAAGGTGGTCCTCAAATAATGTAATGCTATCTACATGGTTAGAAATGTAAGTGAATATTAATGTCGGGGCTAAAGAGTGGTATGGGCACATTTATGAATGCATAAGACAGACCGATCCTATTCAATTAGTCAAGTGTAATTAAAAGTACACAGTTAGCAACGCTTAAAGCAAAAAATCATAATAAGAGTAAACTGGAGTGGTAGGGCCTACATGGATCAAGCGTCCATCTTGGTGATAGAGAATCAGCTGGATTCTCCAACTCACGTTGCAATTAAAACTATTTCTTAAAGCCTAACTTATATCACTAAATACTGCTTGGAAACAAACGAGTCTCCCAACTTGATAATTTATGCCCCTGAAGCTATTTAGATGCGTAAATTCTGACTAAAATAGGGGAGATCATCTCGCATTATTAATACTCTATCACTACGCCATTGGTTTATTGCTTATATATTTACAAATATATCTTGCTGTAAGCAGTGGTGCACCCAAGGGGGAGAGGGGCAGACAGGGTATTTACCCTTCCGCCCCTCCCCAACACCACAAATAATTTTAATATAAATTTAAATGATATGAAGCATAACTAAAATAGCTAGCATTGAAGATGTGTCGAATGTATAGGCTACATTTTAAGACCAGGCTTCTGACTTAAGCCTAATATTCAAAAGGTTTACAGTTACAAAAACACAATTGACAGTTGAAAAAACCCACAAATAATAGCTTCGATATCATTTGCATTATTTAAATCTCTTAATTACTATAAAACTACTTCAAATAACTTCTAAAAGCATTTAATATTCATAAATATTCTCGGCCTTCAGGGCTTAGGAGACTGTGCAACCCCAAACCCGCTCTCTCCATCAAAATTTCATTCTTGCTACAGCCTTGATTGAATACCTTCCCCAAAGTAAATGGCTGGGTGCGCCACTGATTAAGTAAATTATATGAAAATATATTTTACTTTACCTTTTCCTTCTAAATTATCTTGAAATTGTGAAATTACACTACTGACTTTTAGGATTCTTTGATGTATAATTATTAGTATATAAAATCACAATGACTAATAATCGTTAATGTGAAACAAAAACTAAAAGAATATTATTAAAACCCCGCGCATCCTTTCTACTAAAGAAAAACAAGAATTATCATTAACGACGGTTAAAGTAGCCTCGTCACCCGCTCCCTCCTTCCTTTCTCTACCAGTGCTGAAATGTCTAAATTTGAAAGAGTGGTTAAATGGGTTTGCCAAATACATGATAATACATGTGACTAGAATACCTAAACATAATTCAAAATAATTAATTAGTGTATAATTTAAAGCTTGTTACGTATACTAACTATTATTTTACAATTAATTTTATATATTTTTATGTAACTTTACTTAAACTATACTAAATTAACTTAATAAATAAACATTGTGATCTTTAATTCTTTTTCAATAGTTGGCACAATGCTTAGCCTGCTACACATGAACAGCATGACCTGGAGTGTAATAACCCGAACTCATTGGCCAATGATTTGTGGGCGAGTGGAAAGGGAAGGTGTTGCAACCCCCTAGATATTGAGCAAGGTCATTAGAGCCTCCCTAGCTTGCCTTTCGGTTTTCAAGCAGCAGGCCCTGGGTTTCCTATTGTGTTAAGTAGAGTCTTTTGGAAGAAGAATTACTTAAAACACAGTATTCTTGGAATGTGAACCAATATTAGTTTTAAAATTAATAATTCATTACATGCATATTTATTAACTATATAAACATTAGTATTTACACAGTTAGCACATACAACATTGAATTCAAAAAAACTAGTCCATATCATTATGGGTATGTGGCGCAGGACTAGCATACCCGTAGAATACGCCACTGCATTGTACTCATTTTTGACAAAGCCTCCTCACATTCAAGAGTAAATGAATGTCGAAAGGAACTTTTTATCAAAAAGAGCCTTTCGATCCATACGATTCCCGCCAACCAGAACTGCTCTCTATTAACACGCTCTGCGTTCCGCTTATCAAGCAGGATATTATTGTTGGAGACAGTGGACAGTCTACAATGAAAGAGATGATTCTTCCTGGGCTGGAAACGTGAGGTTGAAAAAAAGAAGGTAATCGGATGAGACCTGTTTGGAAGACTTTATCCAAGACAGCACTTGTGTGCAACGATTTTCTTCATTGCTCATGTAAAACATGCAGCTTCAAGATCTGCAAGTGTAGACTTGCTAACGTGAAGTGTACACCTCTGTGCAAGTGCCACGACTGCGAAAAAAAGGGAGATTATCTATAATGAAATAATGTAAAAAAAACTGTGTGAACAAATAACAATAGTATTATATTGCAAGTAACAAATTACCATGTGTGAATAAATTCATTATATTCATGTGAGTAACATTATGTTTTATATGTAACATATTTTAACATTATAATTAATATTAAAAATGAGTACTTCATTATATTTTGTTACCCTCATACACAAAATTTGATCTTGTGTATCAACATATAGAATATGTAGGATATTTTCATATAAACTACATCATCAATTGAAACAACTTACCATTGGAAGGTATTGAACCCGTTTTATACACACAAAAAATAATAAAATGTGGCATTTTATAAAAAATATTTTGTAATGTTTAAATTATCTCTGCTATTATTGATTTAATCGAAAAACCGTTGAACGTTGGAAATATGTAAAACAGTGCGGGGTACACTTTTTATTTGAAACATATTTTTCTATGATGCCTATTTCAAAAGTGATTGTTAAAAAAACAATTTTTGGACGCCAGTTTTAGCCGCCATTTTGAACTAAGATGGCGTATAGTTGGGCCCTACTTCAAATAAATTTCTTTTTTACACCTATGTACCAAGTTTGACGCTTTTATCCAAAAGTGCACTATTTAGTGGCTACAAGCCTAAACATCTTCTATCACACCAACTGGGGTCTATACATATTTTAGGTTTCCGTTTGGTCTTCACAATGCACCAGCAACGCTTCAACGATTAATGGATGCTATTTTAAGAAGCCTTTGCCCAACACAAGCACTAACCTATTTAGATGTCATAATTGTGTTTTCAAAAGATTTTGAGTAATATTTAGTTCATTTAGTCAAGCAAAAAGGTGTAGAACATCCTATTGCGTACGCTTCAAGACAGTTAAATAGATATAGGTTAACTACAGTGTTACGGGAACGATAATTGTTAAGTGCGGTATGGGGAATAACGCATCTCAAAACTTATTTGTAAGGACACCGATTTACCGTAATTACGGATCATGCAGATTTATGATGGCTTTTCGGTTTAAAGGATCCAAGTGGCCTTTTGTTAAGGTGGACATTGTGGTTTAGTGAATATTATTATTCAGTTTAACAGAGGCTAGGAGCTAAACAATAAACATGCCTATGCGGACAGATTACCCAGAAAGGTAAGAGTGGTTTGGATTATTAATGACAGTTTTAAGCCGAGTCAGGAGAATGATCCAGATTGTCAAAAATGAAGGAACCAACTCCAATTTACAACAATGGATGGAATGTTTTATAGGGAAACTAAGCAGGGATAAAGGCTAGTTGTACCTAAGGGAGAAATATAAAATATCTTTCGTGAAAACCACGACTCTGTTATCAGGACAAGGCGGGAGACGATCCACCAACTTGAGGATTGCAGAGTCATATTGGTGGCCTTCTAGATGACAGGATGGGGATAAATACGTAGCTAGTTGCGACAACTGCCATAAGAGGCCTCTGAAGGGAATAACTAAACCAAAACTAGTAGATTTACCGGAAGTAGCTCAACCCTTTTGAAAGAATAGGAGTAGATATTGTCGATCCTCTACCAAAGTCCTTAGACGGGAATAAATATATTATACATTTATTTTTGACAATTTTTCAAGATACTTGGTGATGATGCCACTACCAGACCAGAAAGCAGAGACAGTTGCTAGAGTATTAATTTATTAGTGGATGTTGAAGTTTGGAGTTGTGTCAGTGGCGTCGCGTCAGGGCAAGCATGGCAAGCCTTTGGTTGAAGATATGTAATTATTGTATTTAATGTTTATGAAAATATTCTTTTGGTAATCATTTAAATGTAATTCAAGCATCAATGGGTTTGAAAAAAAAATCCCATACATGGCAGTGACCTTAAAATGCATGCAAGACGTGCACTATTCTATCAATTGGTGGTTGAAAGTCGGTATTTGTCCGACTTTCAATTCCATTGCTCTATCTAGTATAGTTCTTATTTGTGACGTCATAGATTTCGGAGGGGAAAGAAGGGGAAAAGCTCTGGATGTCAGGTAAAAATGCAAACAGCCGAGCTACGACTTATCTTGCCCGAAAGGTGACGACTAGAACCGAAGTCATTACCCCTCTCTTCCCCTTTCAAAATATAGTGGGATGGATATGGCATGAAAGGGGAGATTAATATTGTCAAGGTACTGACCCCATGCCTTCACAATACACATCTTTAAGCCCAGTACACACGACACAACTTCTTGTACATAAAGTTGTACAATAAGTTGCAGCCTGAAGATGCCGTAGTGTGAACAGCAAAACTTATACAAGATCTGATTTGCACAACTTTTTGTATACAATTTCAGGAAATAAAACGCGTCCTATATCAGCATTTTTTTTTGTACAACTTTTGAGTTGTAAACACGAAAACTTCGTCTGCTATACAGTTACTTTTTTAAAAAAAGAGTGAGTGTAAGAAAAACAGCTGAATGAGCGAAAACAAATTGTTATAATTGAAGGAGGTTAAACCCAAAATATAAAGGTTTTCGACTATTTTAAAGAAATATTAAAAGATTGAAAATAAATAAATTATTTTCATAATATTTAGGAATGATTAAGAAATTATTTACATTAAATACTAATATTTTCCCAAGCATTCAATCATTATTTTTCCATAAAAAGCGCAAAAATACCATATTTTTTCAAATATTGTATGTAATCCCAAATGTCGTGTGAACAGTCACTGGCTAAAAGTTGTATGCAATCCATGCGACCAAGATATTGTGCAATTTCTTGCACAACTTTTTGTACAAGAAGTTGTGTCGTGTGTACCAACCTTTAGAGTTTTGTGGAGTTTATTTTAGCAGGTGCTTTTGTTTTGATGTGTGCATCAGTGAAAGCTAACAAACGAAAGTTTATAATGATATGTCTATAGTAAGTAATAACACATTAATGTAAATCACAGAACAGAAGGACGCTCAAAGCTACAACTATCATAAAAAAAACACCTCCAAATAGATTCTTGAAGCATAAAACATTTTAAAAAAATTCCGGGACCTCCCCTTTTAAACTTGGGGGCATCCCTTTCAAGCTTGCCTAAGAATGTTGGTGATCAGAATAATCCCTGAGCTATGTCAAGTATTCTGTGAGCTCAAGGGACAGATTTGATGACGGAGTTATGTAAGTTGTTAAAAGTGGATAAGTTTAACACGAGTTTATAATGGTAGAACAAAGAGGGATGACATCAAATAATGATGTCGGAACAAATGGGACAGCTATTTACCTTTTGTAGTGACTGCATATAATACATTCTAGCATTAAGATGTGATCTACAGGGAGAAGATAATTACATCGTTTACCAGGACCAAGTTACGTTCAGGATTGTCAAATAACTTTGTATTGGGTGTGGTGGCTGAATCAAGTCCGTCGAGTAAGAAACTCGAACAAAAGGTTGGGGAAAAAAATCAACCCTTAAGTGTATATACAAAACACTTTTTCTAGGATTAGTTATTGAATTTATTTATCCTTTATAAAATTTCCTGATACCTTACGGCGGAAAATTGTATATAGGTCCAAACTACTGTAATGACATTAAGCAAAGATTAAGTTTAAAGCAAATGTGGGGGAGGAGGCCCTGAAACTAAGTTGTCCAGTGCCCCAAATATGCTAAGGGCGGACTTGTCTTCTTCACATAAGTTTTTGCTCAACTTAAGATCTATTGTCTTCTTGGTTTCTGACTTAAGATCACCGCAATATAATATACCTTAGTAATATTTTAAGGCTAAAGCTATACCTTAGTAAAATTTACGACTTAACTAGCTTTTGAAATCAAGTGCCGGGTTCTTGTGTTAGTTTTACAAAGATAATTTCCAATTTTTCGATGGGTGAGACAAATTCATCTTTCATCAATTCATCTTATGGGTAAGTTAGAGAAACGTATTTAACTAAATCTGGATGGTATGTTTGTATTGCAAGAGTATATTGAATAATCCCTAAGCTATAGTATGATTTTGGTAGAAAGAACAGTAGAAGCTAGTTACTAAAGTTATTAAATAATAATACTCAGCACCACGTCTTACTACCCGTTAGGGTTATACGCTTAAGTATTAACTACGCTAATGGGTTCGGAATTGGGAAGGTTGTACTTATAGGAAGTGAACCCACATTTGCGTGGAGGGAGAGTGGAAAACAATTTAGGAAAAACCACCTCCAGTTCACCCAAGCGAGATTCGAACCTCGATCTCCCCGTCCTCGGCAGTCTAGCTCAAAAGTTATTAAAACCATTTTAATATATTCATACATTAAGTCATGTTATTTGCAGTTGTCACTTTTGAAATATACTATCAATACCTATAAAATACCACAAACAACAATGTAAAATGTTATAAATGTTGGCCTCAAAGAAATGTTTTAATTTTCTCTACTGTTCTTCCAACCAAAATCAGGGTATACACTTCAATTTCAACGTTTTTGACAAATGGAGTGCTTTATATGGTGAATGTTGACAAGACTGGCAAGGAGTTATTGGTGAAATTTGAATAAAGGTCTTCCCACAGCTAAGATTTTACTAATAACACAACAAAAGTAAATTACAACTAAAGCCATTAAGTGGAAGGACTACCTTGTAAAACTTGAGAAGTGCTATCAGCGCAACTCCTAAGAAACGTCCATATATTGAACTATTAGGAATGTTTAGCCAGCACCGAGCTAGAGTTACAGTGTTGACATATCTGTTAAGTTTGTACTGAAAGAGTGAAGGGGGAGCGAGCTAATCTGTTGTTTACATGGGTCAAGTTTC
>CABFWB010009004.1:0-15007 GCA_902151455.1 Timema bartmani
TGTACATGGAGACAACGCCGTTGTTTACACATGATTAACACCTGGCGCCCACCGCACCTCCAAATCACTCGTAATCTACACCACAATACATCCACTGGGGCTCGAACCAGGAAAGGATTGATCAATGTCTGAAGCCCAACACGATCTCCATCATAGACGTGGTCATAAACAATTATATTCAGCTCAAACCACGCTACTATTATAATATTATAGAGACTTTTGATACAAAATAAAATATTGTGTTTAAAAAAAACACTATTTTAAACTGATGAAAGAAAATAAATAACTGGTATAATGAGCCATATAAACTTATTAGCACATTTGCCTAACAATGTGGAGATTTATTTCATATTCATAGGATATTTGAAGCACATTGTTTCAGGAGCATAATAGAAACAAAATCACCTCATAATACCTAACAACATAAATTATATAATATACACTGTTACAGAAACATATTAAGTAATAGGAATATCACTGTTAACCAAAGAGCATTATTATCGATTCTTCATTTCCCAGGCGTCTGTTGTAGGGGACGAGAGAAAAGGCAAATGTTTTTGCAGATTTTTATCGGAAAGCTTATTTTGGTCTAAATAAATCAAATAATTGCTCCAGTACAAACATAAAGTTTAATTTTCTTCACAAGATATTTATCAACATTTCCTGAATATCTGTTATGAACATGGTGGCATTATCTAACAAATTTTTTAACTGAAGAGAAAAAGTTGTCATTAAATTCCAGGAGACCCTCGACAAGAAATTTTGAGGTCATCATGTGAAGAAAATTAAATTCTAGGTTTGTACTGGAGTAAAATTTTATTTATTTTGGCCAAAATAGGTGTTGCTATAAAAACTGCAAAATACCCTGGCTTTTTCTCTTGTCCCCTTCCAATTTACCTTAAAAACTGTTGGCTTTATAAAAATACATTCAAATTATTTTATTTTATTTTTATTAGTCCTACAACGTTTCAATGATAAGTACCTATAAGATTTGCGGAGATATGATCCAAATTGGAGATATTAACTTGTGTAAAGTAGGCCTACTTTCTAAGTCATTCCTTGGAAAAAATGGATGCACACTTTTTTTCTTATTTTAAGCAGTGCTTAGATACGAATTTTAATCAAAATTATTTCAGAATGGATGTCAAGGAAATCGATTTTTCTTCTTTTAGGCCTTAAGTAAGTTACCCTTAATTTTAGGGCTAGTTAGATAATTCTAACAAATACACGGGGGAACCTTTGAAAACCCTGGATACCGAATTTCAGCCCAATCAGTAAAGTGGTTTAGGCCCTATGCTGAGCTACAAACAGGAGGACAGATAGATAGCAATGTGAAAACCATTTTTCCTGGTCCTCTGAGCATGAAACTTCGACATCCATCAAAATCTTAATTTCAAGCTTTTTGACAATCTTAATACTTTCTATCTCCGAGAGGTCACGATAAATTAAAAACAAAACTGAAAAGTTAAAACAATTGATAGTGTAGCACATAATTAAAGTGGAGAAAAAACAGTAAAAATATGAATATATAAGTGATTTCAAAGCCTTGGGTATCCCAATTCGCCAATTCCCCCCCATTCCCCCTTTTCTACAGATGGAAAATAATTTATTTCCTGGCTATGGACTAGAGGAAGAGTAGAATTAGACATTAAAGATGTACGTAAGAGTTTATAAATACTGTATTTACAGTGAATACATTTTTATCTATTTTACTGACTCAAAAACCTTCCGAGCACAGGGTTATAATATCCAATGAGCTTTTTAAAATAGCTAAACCCAAGACAACACACTTATAGAACGACAAAGAAAACCACAGAAAGAGAGTATACGAGTACCAAAACCAACACATATACAGCAATCATTTCCCCCTCATGCAGGCTTACCGCCTTTCCCAAAATGAAATAAGAGTCTTCATAAATATTACCAGTGTCTTTTTAAATATACAATTGTGTACTAACTACGCTAATGATTTTAGGGATTATGAATGTTATATTTTGATGAAATGTACCAGTATTTGTATGGAGGAAGAGTGGAAAACCATTTAAAAAAACACTCTCAGTACCCCCGACCAAGATTATAACCTCAATTTTCCCGTCATTGGCAGTATAGTCTACTGCAAGAATAGCGCCTTAGATCATGCAGCCATTGAAGCGGGTAATTTTAAACAGTGAATGCTTCCATAAGATATTTAAATTGGTTCATGATAATTAAGACGAAAGGGGATGTATAGTGTAAATCATAGTACTAGTGATAATTTTTTTCAAGGACATATTACAGATTAGGCCCTTTTATCTTTTAAAGTTAAGATTTATTCTTATTAAATTTTAAGACTTCAAAGACATTTACACGTTCATCCCAGATTTTAAAAATAATTCTATTACTTGAATTTGTGACTTTAAAATTTCGAAGTATGGCTGGCAATCAACCAGATATAAGTATTTTCCTGTGAGTGCTGATAGTAACTTATATTAGAACTTGAGAATAAAATGTTACCAGCCATATTTTTATATGAAACAACAATCATGCCGGAAATATGATTTCTATGGAGCAAAAGACATTCGATAAACTTAATAACAAACTCATTTATAATAGAATCACAGCATTAAACTATTTAACTTGGTGCAAAATATGCAAACAATTTTCATCAATGTACGTTATTTATCCTTATCATTGTCTGAACATGTATATTTTATAAACTTGTAGAAAAATATGTAAGTATCAAATTTTTCAAAGTAAAAACTTGATATGTCCGAGTCTAAAGTTTTAAAAATGTTGTATTGGGATTTGTGGAAAAGAGCAAGTGCCATATTAAATGGTAACTCTCCAGCTATTGGACGTTGGGGCATCGACACGGGTACAGTCCGATGTTATTATCAACTAGCAAGGAACTCTTTTCACAGCTACAAAATTAAGGTAAGCAATTGTCATATAATTATACGTCAAGTCATGTGATCTGTATATCACTTTTGATAGATATCATCAATCCCTATCAAAAAACAATAACTCAATACCATGTTATCTATGTTGACCACTAAAAACATGTTTGTTCTCTCTAGGAGTGTCTTCACACCATAATCCTACTACGTCTGACAAGTGAAGCGTTATAGAAACCAGTGGGGCTCTTTTTCTTATACTCTCTCTCTTTCCCTTTGAACAAACGCCGCACCGGAGGGTCTTACTACGCAGTTGTTTTCGACGACACATTTTTAAACAAGTGCAAGGGTCTTCGGCTGCCCTTAGTTTGGTTTGATTTATTTGTGAAGTTTCAGGATGACACGGGTGAAAGGCTAGTAACACCCCTCTCCCAAATAAACAGTCCCCCATGAAACATGTAATCGAACAGGCTAAATGCGATGTTAGGAACTTGTGAGTACACACTAATGAATAGGACCACAGAAATATTCTGGTTCGAATCTCAGTAAAGACAAATGTTTGTTTTCATGTGAAGTGTGGAGTTATCAGTGGTGTGAGGTCTAGTTCCCCAGCTTGAGTGAAAACAACCCAAACGGCCGCCTCAGTCAGCGAGAAAATATCAATTGCTCTCAGGCCACACGGCTTAAAATATCTTTACCATCCCTAACTCATTGGCTTGATAAGTATACCTACATATGCTTATAATCTGAACAGGTAGTCAGACGCGGTGCTAAAATAATAAAAATTAAAATAAACTATGGTCACTCCATTTAACAAGACACTCCCGTAACATAAATGTCTACAAATTGCGTGTAAGGTGATCCAAACCCAAAACATAATTATTAATATTCTTATCAATCCCCTGGAATCGAACAAGAGTCCTAGAGATCACAATATTTTTCTCACCATCTTAATACTCATTCGGACTATCCACATTTAACCATACTAATGGTGTATGGATAAGTTGATTATAATTTCTTATAAGTTTAGGCCTACTCACATTGGTGAGATATGGAAATATTTATTTTAAAAAAAACCACATCATAATCACATCCGACTGAGACTCGAACTTAAACTCCTCATAGTCGGCAAACCAAACAAAATGAGCTTGAAGTGAAGTCCGTGTGCTTAGCTATGCAAGTGAGGGAGCTCAATTAAACCAACCTTAAAACAAATTTATGAATATTACTTGTATCAGTAAAATCAATCATTTATCAATGTGACAACATTTTGAAAACCTTACGTTAAACGTTATAGGCTATATAATTTACATTAGACTTAAAGACAGATTTTTTTCGCTTTAGCATAAATATATCGCTGTTTATATTATTTAAGTAAAGACTATAATTTTAGGTAAGGTTGTAATTTCCACTCTTGATTTTAAAGCTTGTTTACAACTCGTGTTTAAAGAATGGAGGTAATGGAGGGAGGGGGGGGGACTCGATTGTCTTCAAGCTGGTTTAGAAGTGTGGGGAGCGGGATTTTAAGCCCTAAGGCCACCGGAAATCCATATTAGGCAATGGAATTAAGGACAACTGTCACGAGAAAAAAAAAGTAAAAAAAAGACAATATCGCTGAAATAGAGGTATATTCTTGACTGTTCAACCAGCTGATTGCTGTTTGGCGCCATTATTTTGGAGGTGGACTTGTCTGTGGTTTGCGGCTATGGATCGTTGCTATTAAAAGACAAAAGTCTCTTACCCTTTAATAAATGTGTGATTCTTTCCAATTTTCATAGGAAGAGCCTTATCTGGGATCTAGATAAGTTTCTAGATCTACTTTCACGTATTCATACATCACATTTAATATTTAAGAATCAAATAGCCAAAGTTATTATTTATGCTTTTAGTGATGATTACTCCATATAGATATCATATTCTGAAAATTGGAAAATGACACATGGACACGGGAATCGAACCCGGGACCTTTGACTTAGTACGCCAATGCTCTAACCATGAAACTATCGAGGAATAATCCCGTTCCCAGGGTCATTCTTAACTCATATTTTAAGGCAGAGTCTATTATGGACGTGCGAAAATCGTTGATTCCTCTCAGTGGTTAGAGTGGTGCTAATAATAATAATAATAATAATAATAATAATAATAATAATAATAATAATAATAATAATAATAATAATAATAATAATAATAATAATAATAATAATANTAATAATAATAATAATAGAGTATTTACTTACATCGTATTCTACTTCCATATAATAAGCGTTCATGTCAACTTATAAACACATTATTATTATTATTATTATTATTAGCACCGCGTCTTACTACCCGTTCGGGTTATACGCACTTACGCTAATTAATTTGTAATAGTAGGGTGATTGTGAGATGAAATGGAGGACTTACAGTTTAACGTGGTATTCGAACCACGGTGGAGGTCTGGCATTCCACACATTCACAAGTTGTGATTAATACACATCTTGTCGAGGTGAAGGAAGGGTTTGGTAATCAGTAAATCTGTGCCGGGATCGAGAATTGAACCCTGGACCCTCAGTGAAGAAGTCTGACACCTTACCCCTAGACCACCAGGTCACCGTCTGTAGACACATTCATAGATGTATGGGTGTGTGAGTGTGTGTGTGAAATGTAGCTTATTGCGACTCGATCCCCAGTCTCCATAGTTTAAAGTCAACTACGCTTTTAATTATCTATCCCTGGTGGGCTGTCTTAATTACAAATGGGGTCTAGACCGGCGTTTTTCAAACTGTGCCCCACCACAGATATCTAAGGTTCCGTGAGGGAATTTTAGAATATTTTTTAAAGGTTTTCCGCAATATAAAATAGCACACATAATAATTAGAATTGACAACATTTTCGAATTTGAATAAATTACTTTTGCCTAAGGTGAAGCCAGAACATGTGATGCTTTCCGTTTGTTTTTACTTTTATACTTACACAATTTAAATTTGAATGTTCATAATATTAGTTTAAAAAATTGTCTAAGCTCTAAGGGATCAAGCATATAATTTTTATGGTGCAAGGTTTCCTTGGGTCTTAAATATTTGGGAATCGCTGGCCTAGTTACTACTAATAGTGCTGTGAATAGCCCTAGTAGGCGTTCAATGGCCGAATAGTATAAGGCTCGTTTGATCGTAAAGGGGCAACATTGAACAGTAAAAATAATGAGAGGGCCACATTAAAAATAACTGTATTGTCATTATCTTACGTAAATAGAATTCCAGCTAGTATCTTGTGAGTAGGCGCCTGGATAAAGCTTTCAAATAACGGAGTAAGTGTCGGGATTTAAATCTTGTGCCAAAGTCACGTTCATAATATTGTTGTCAAAATATGTGTGTCCATAAGCCATGAGCTCTCGGGCGTTTGGTTACATTTTACGAGAGAAAACAAACAATTAAAATTCAACCATTCTTGTGAATTGATCCATGTCTAAGAAAGAGAACAGATTTTGTACACCTACCTCATGAGCCTGAATACTCCAAACTATGTAAAATGATTAAATAATTCATTCCAAAATGCTGTATTTCCTCGACAATAAAATGGTTCATCATGAGGTCAGTGGGCCGCATCGCATGCCTGCGTCACTTTCGTGTTGGAATGGATTGACGATAACCTTGGTTGGGGTTTGAGTCACAGTTGGGTTCGTTGAGGGTTTTCCCTCTAACTGTTTTCCACTCTCCCTCCATGAAAATGCGGATATCTTTCTTCTAAAGTTGTACCCTCCTCATCCATACTCAACGTAATAAATGTAGCTGTATCACCCAAACGGATAAGTACTAAGACGCAGTTAAGAGAACGTGTTGTTTTTTTTACATAAATACTTGTCAAACTATTTTATTAATAAAAGTTAAAATAAATAGGCTTCTATTGTAGTCTTAATTCAAAATAATTTAATTAATGATAAATCTATGTATTTGAATCTGTTTGCGAACATTTGAAACGTATTTGATAAAAAAAAAACTCTCTGTAGCTCGCGCTGTCTAGACAATGAGGTCATAAAGAGAATTTCGCCATCCAAACAGGAAGAGGAAGTTGACTGACTAGCCGCTTGGAGCGCACGTATCGTTAAAAATGCATTGGGCCTACCTATCTCATTGGAGAGTACATCACTACTCTCTGTCTACTGCATTGATCTCTATACTATAACTGGATGAACATCTGTGGCTGAAATTTTCGAGCTGTCGTCTGCATACCATTGGGTAAGAGATACTTCGTGTTTTTAATCTATGCTCCTGTCTTATACCATAGTTGAATCATGCGAGGTAAGTCTTACAGAGCTAAAATAGAATAGTATAAATAACGTTTTAAGGCGTTTTAACTTTCTGTGTTTAGGAATCATATCAGCCACATCTACAAGGTCAAAGTATTTATAGTCAAATGGGATAGCGCGCAATGACATGCTCATCTAGTCTAGTTTGTCGGTGAATGGGAGCTCCGTTGAGTGTGGTCAGGTGATTTTTACCTAAAAGTTTTCCCAACGATTCCTTCACACAAATGTTAGAACTTTTCGTCTAAGTTTTACCTTCTTTATCGCTAACCCTCAGTTATAACTCAGAATAATGATTCTAAGGCGTCTCTCACACTTCCTCTGAATTTAATCTTCCTCATCCCTAAACCTCATCAGCGTAATTAGTATATATGCGTACAACCTAAACTGGTAGTTAGACGTATTGCTAAAAAAAAAGGAATGGAGTTCGACTTGATGGGTATTAAGAATTGGAGTAGAAATAAAGATTATCTTACTGGTTTTAAAGTAGTTCAGTCACAACAAGTATATAATCTACCGTACTATTATATTGTTTTATGGATATGCCTGAGTTAGCGAANATTATAGTGTTTTATGGATATGCCTGAGTTAGCGAATTTATAAATAATCCAGTTCACCTAAGCTCGAGTGAACGACGCCGGTCTCAACCTCCCAATAGCAAGATAATGTATTCAAATAGCTATGATTAAGTTGGCCGCTATCAGCAGTTAACGTCATCATTGAGACTTCTCCAAGAGATTTTCTCGGCTATCAGCGCTTTTAGTTCGGTTTTGGGCTGTTCTGGCCCCATTCAATTCTTCATAGCTCGACTATGTAGAATACGCACGCGAGTATTCAAATTCACATTCGCCATAACCATTCTCTACGGTTATTACCTTCGATATCCTATAATGCGGGCTACACCGAGATATGCAAAGTGAAAGGGTGGCTAGAGGCAGCTCTATTATTCCGGCTTTGCAAAAGGACCTTAGATCCATCTAGGAAATTGTTTTATGACGTTATGTTAAAGTTTAGAATAAATAATACCAACCACTTTGAATAATATGCATTCCTGATCATCATTATGTTTATTTATTGATGTGGTATTAAAATATATATATTATTAAAGCACCGTCAAGTATCTATTTGATATTTTGATAATATTACCAATTTTAGTTGAAGTATTAAGCTCTAAGTACTTAAGGACATACTTGTGATGAGTACTCAAAATAATTACATGTACTTAGAGACAATTTCATTTAATCAGCAATTACTAAATAATGTATTTAAATATTAAATAGTTTTTAATAATATTATTTTAAATTCAGTAGTGGATGGGGGAAGGGGAAGAAGAGGATATATTTTAAAATATACTTTACATTACTGGTTTTTATAAATTTTGCTACACTAAATTTACTATAGCTATTTAATACTTTTAATAAGACTTAAAATAGTAAACAATTGAAGCCGAAACTAATTATGAAACTTAAACGATGAAAATAAGTTTCTAGCAATAAAATCATAGTTTTTACTAAGAACAAAAGGGAAAAAAAATCTGCAAACACTAAAATATCTCAAAAGCCATTTTTAGAAATATTAATTAATTGCACTTAAATTTTGATAACTTCAAGAAGGAGATACCTGAATACAATTGGCAATTTATATAAGACTTTTTTTCAATCAAGCTCTAACGGTTTATAAGGTGGTCTCTCTAGTAAAGACAATAGCGTGGTGATTTATCCCGGAGATGAAAAGAGTGGTAGTTGTGTGAGGGAGGAGGGGGGTAAAGTAAACGAACGTTGTTTTTGTTGGAAGTGGGTTTGCTTCTTCTCGGCTCAGCGATGAAATGTAAATGACCGTGCAATATTTCCAGCCTTGCGACCTGCGCTCTATATCATATTATGCCATAGTACACGGTACAAGTGGATGATGGGATCATGACGGAGGCTGTATGGACCATCACTCACAGAGGGGAACTTGGGGGACTCATACAAAGATAACGTTTGGGAGGGATATTTCTTTTATAAATTTAAAACAGTGTGAAGGTGTTAGTAACTCATTGGCAAAGAGGTTGAGCGCTTCAACCCAAATGGTTGGGTTCAAACCCATGCAGGTGTACTGGTTTTATACTCCCAGTTTACCATCCTGTCTCTTGGAGAATAATGTTGCGTTCATTTAGATAGTTAAAGACATATGATAATAGAAGAAGCCTACTTTTGTGGCCGCATAGTCTAAGGCGCTACTCTTGCAGTATGGAAAGAAAGCATTGGGAAGACCTAGACGCAGATGGGAAGATAACACTAGAATGGACCTGAAAGAGAGAGGATGTAATGAGGTGGACTGGATAGAACTAGCTCAAGATAGATATAGGATGTAATGAGGTGGACTGGATAGAACTAGCTCAAGATAGGGATAGGGTGTAATGAGATGGACTGGATANCTCAAGATAGGGATAGGATGTAATGAGGTGGACTGGATAGAACTAGCTCAAGATAGGGATAGGGTGTAATGAGATGGACTAGATAGAACCGGCTCAAGATAGGGATAGGGTGTAATGAGATGGACTAGATAGAACCAGCTCAAGATAGCGATAGGGTGTAATGAGATGGACTGGATAGAACTAGCTCAAGATAGGTAACGTTCTTTTGTAAGTTCGGCAATGAACGTTAGAGTTCCTAATTCTATAGAGTAGTTATTATATATATAAAAATAAAACTTACTATATGTAGGCTTACATAGGTGTTTTTTTAAGTTTAAGTTTAAGTTTAAGTTTAAACACAAACGCATTAAAGTAGAAAAGGTATCGTACAAAGCTGCATGGTTTTGAGAGAATGACAAAATGACATAATTTATTTTTTATTTAGCGGCTGTCTTCAAGATTATCTTAAGGAATCATAATAGGTAATAAAATTAAATAAAAACATCATATTATGCAACCGTATTTTTATAATTAATTAAATATAATCAAAAATAGAATTCAGGTAAAAAAGTGATTCTTCAATAAAAAATGCAGGGTCCCATTTGAAAAACAAAAGCAAACCTTGAGGTAACCTTGAAGACGTTCAATAAATAAAAAATAAATTGTGTCATTTGGTCAGCCTCTCAAAACCAAGCAACTTTGTACGAAACATTTTTATTTCTTAAATGCGTTTACTAATAATATATTGTTGCGCCAACCTAAAAAAAAAACCTGTACATCTATCTATCTATTTATCTATCTATCTATCTATCTATCTATCTATCAATCTATCTATCTATCTATCTATCTATCTATCAGCGGCACCAGTGGTCACGAGGTCCAAGGTGTTAGGCTCATGTCGTACTTAGTAGCCCATGAATCTAATGCTAGGAGCTAAGCTGTTAGCCCTGAGGAGGGTTTCTTACATATGCGACTTAACAGTATTGTTTACTCAACATTTCGTTACTTCCTCTAAAACTGCCACCCTCATCTTTACCCTTAAAGTTAAGGGGTGTAATATTTTAGTAAATACCCCATTTTAATGTCTTGGGAAAATAAATGTATTTTGCTATATTCTGATACATTTTAATTTAAAGAGTGAGATTTTAAAACATATTTCAAGGACACTAGTGGGATCTTTCTTTTTTCTCTAGATCTAATTTTATTCTCTTAAATCAAATTAAATAGATATATTATCTATATTTAATACCAAATTATAAAATGTGAAATTTGTTATTGAAAAGATACTGTGAAATAAAATAGGAACTCACAAATGAAATATAAAAACACACTTTTGTGGAGTTTGAGACAAATCGTAGAAAATGAAGCATATCAGAGACTCACAATGATGCCAAGTAAAACAAAATACGCAAAGCGAGACAACGGGACAGAGATAAATTGACAAATTGATTAATAGCATCGGAGGGAAAAATAATGTTTTAGGTCGAGGGAAAAAATACCTACTGTGGATAGACAACATCATCAGATGATATTTTTTATTTTTCTTAGGTTTCAGGCTATGTGGGGTTTACTCATGACTGCAATTTGTTTTACTTGCGTTTCCTTTTAGTTTCGTTTTTTTAAGGGCAATGGAAGGTTTCATTTGTCCAATGTTTTGAGTCACTTCCGAAAGGTTAGACAATGTTCTAACCAACAATAGTTGATGACCTCCAAGACTTGGACTTTTCCACCTCACTAGCTTTGATCATCTGTCTTCACTTGGCTCAACATCGCACGAGTATAAAGAAGTTCCTTAGAGGTTTCCGTGTAGTGCAGGGACACCTCAAGGGACGACTCATATTACCAGAACCGGTTAAGGTGGAGATTAGGGGACTAAAGAAAGGGCCAATGTTTTTGCAGTTTGTAGAGCAACATATTTTGTTGGTCTTAAATAAAATATCGCTTCATTAGAAACATTGAGTTATATTTTCGTTACATGGTGGGACACACAGTTGTTAAATATCTGTCATGAAACTCATAAGCATAGCAGCATTTGATGACAAACATTTTTAATGTAGATAAAAAGTTGTCATTAAATTCCAGGACACCATTGACAGATATTTAAAAACTGTTGAAGTCATCATGGGAAGAAAATTAAACTCTATTTTTGTACTGAAGCCATATTTGATTTATTTTGACCAAAAAATGGTATTGATACAAAAAAATCAAAAGCACTGATAATTTCTCGCCTTCCTTACATTCCCACCCTAAAGATAACTAAAATTGTAAAATTTTTTATAATAAAAATTGCTATACTTCTTCAGACGTTTATTTTTTAGTATATTTTATTTCATTCTATAAATATTTTCAAAATGAAATATGTACATTAATGATACAACATTAAGATTTTTTATTTATTAAAAATCTTATATTTTAAATATATTGGATTGTTTTTGTTATTAGTTTGATGTAGCTCATCTAGCCCTTGCAGAAAATAAATCAATAGTTTGATACATTACCGTCCTTTGACCAACTTTTGTAATTTTCCTTTTAAAGGTAGGCCTACTTACTTACAAATAGAAGTAACTAGTTTAAACTTTATTTTTTCTACTAATTATTTTATTAGAATATCAAATCTATCTCTAAAATAAAAATACATGAATACTAAATTATATAGGCTTGACCTGGGAATGAGCCAATGTCCACTTGGAATATATCCAGCATCTCAGGCCATATCAACTCTGAGGAAGGTTCCTATGACTTATTTCTGACGACGGATCTCCAAGTCCCCTTATAGGATAAACGACTCTGGATTACACTCTTCAATGGCTGCCACGGATAAACCACCCCCTCCAAACACCCTATTTTTATAGAGGCGAGAGAGTTCTCTTCACCCCCCTCACATTACCACGAGCAGTCTTCAAGAGCGTATCTGAGAATACTTCCATATCCCCTCCATAGATTCCACTTCTTGTTCTTTTATGTTCCTGTGATCTTCCGAAATAACTGGATCCTCTTACTAGAACACCCTCCACTTGTGGCTCAGGGAGGGGGAATACCCTCTAACATGACCAATTTAAACACGGGTGAACCTTTAAAAAATTAATCTAAGTATTTTTTTAATACTAAGATAACCGACCTCTTTATGTAGTGGTCAGTGCACCTAGCTATGAGCCAAGGAGTCCCAGGTTCAATTCCCGCCTGGCACCTGGAGTATTTTACCCGAAAGGGGAGTTACTTCAACGGTCACAAGGGTTTGGTTGGTTAGGTATAACCATCACCTCATCTCATCGGGACATGGAAAGAGCTGCCACGGAAAGGATGTACTATTAGTACATTCGGGCGTACCCTGGACAACGGTACTTTAGTACTGACTAACCTTTCCACCACTGGGCTACGAATGATCTAGCCTTGACACTCGATATATATATATATATATATGATCTATTTATGTTTTTTAACTACTATAGAGACATGTTGTTACCAGTCACCCACATTTCCGTGTGAACCATATTTTGACATCACTAACAACTTCCTAAATACCACGTGATTACTGAATGTCTGCAACATGGCTCAGCGCTCAGGTAGGTGGACCTCACGAAACAAAGGCTACTAAGAGATCATTATAAGAATAGGGATGAGAAAGTTAGATTAGGGGAAATGCACCCACATCAGTACCATGAAGAAAAGAGGCAAAAATCACAATGATATCACATGTAGACAATCACCACTCCAGTACACGATGGTAAGATTTGAACCTTGATGTTCCCGTCATCAACAATCCCATCCACGTCTTAGACCTCGTGACCACAGATGCGGGCTGTTCCGGCAAAGATGTACAGTACCTGTTGGCTTCCCCAAACGTTTGAAGGCTGAGGTGTTACCTAACTAACCCGGTGAACTAATGAATAAGGAGCGGGAATCTGTGATTCAGTGGGCTACAGCGATAAATGGACATCACATTTCCGTGTTCTATTGTTACCACGTTAACGAACTGACACACAGGAGGACGGACAGACAGATAACTTGTGATCGTTTATTGCCTTATGGCGTGCGTGAGAGGAGTTGGGATCTAGGGCGAAAGAGGGGGGGTATAATCACTTAACCTACCACTTGAAAACAAATCATCGTTTTCCTCGACAACGCAATCATAAAAAATAACACAAGATGACCTGGTGGTGTGGATGGCGGAAGTGTTTTGACACCGGAAGAAGGTACTATATTTTTGGGAGGTTGCGCAGCGCACTCAAGTGCAAGAGGTGGAGGTAATATGCATGTTATATCGCAGTAAATGTCAACTTTAAGAGGGTGAGATGACAAATGACTCTAGTACCAGGCACTCAGCTCCCTCAGATAAGAAATTAGAAGGTAACAACTCAATAAACTTTCAACACAGCAGTCCTAGGGGAGGGGGTCGTTGATTACAGGTTAGAGGAACTTTGGTTTGATCCTAAAAGGGGACTGAAACATTGATTGGTTTTTGAGCTCATCATGTTACTTAATTGTTAGAATAGCTCGTTAAAGAGTTGTAATCAGTGTGTTATTGGTGGTTAAGTTAGTTCGTAGGTCATACGCTAAAACTACCCTGTTTACCAAACAAACAAAAAAAATTAATGATAAAAGAACACAAAAAGCACATACTTTAATTTCCACACCTATTTTATTCTATCACCGCGTCTACCACCCCTTGGGTTTTACACATGTTTGTACTAATTACATTAATATGTTTGGACTGAACAGGGTTGAAATTAGAGGACGTGTACCCACATTTGGGTAGAGGTTGAGTGTAAAACCATTTATAAAAAAAACCTCAGTACACTATAAACATATTCTTCGTAGTTGGTTGCCTTAGGTTAAGTCCGTTTTAAGCTAATATGTACTAAGATAACATTGTATTGAGAAGTAATTCTGACGACATTCAAATTGGTGAGCATGCGGACTGCTACTTCATTATCTTATAGTTAAATTTGCCAGTAATGGCGAGAATAGGATTTTGTATTCCGGGATAATTGTGTTTAGGGTGGTCATTCATGAATTATACATGCTTATTACTATACCTCAAAGCAAATGTGGGTACTTCTCCCCAAAATTTTACTTTCCTCCTCCCCAAAAAAGTGTAAATAAATTCAAATATACCAGACGGGAAGTAAGATTCGGCGGGGAAAGAAATTACCTGTGATTACCTTGAGGTCATTCAACCATCACAGCTTTACTGCACAATTTTAACAAGTGTATAAGTATAAGCCATAAATAGGTATTCAATGATTTTAATTACATAAAGCATAAAATTGCAAATTTTACCCCTTATATCTCGTGAACTCTACTAATTTGGAACTATTGATTCACTATTTATAGCTTATAGCTAGAGATAGGGTAAAATAGCATTAATTTTCAGTTTTTTTATCATTAATTATTGGAAATTTAGCGTTTTGTGGCATAATTTAGCATTTTGTAGCAAAATAGGTAAAAATGTCT
>CABFWB010009005.1:0-15005 GCA_902151455.1 Timema bartmani
CAGAGATTTTAAACAGCTCAGTTTGTCAGGCGGAGATTCTAAACAGCTCAGTTTGTCAAGGAAAGACTTTACACAGCTCATTTTGTCAGGCAGAGATTCTAAACAGCTCAGTTTCTCAGGCAGAAATTCTAAACAGCTCAGTTTATCCAGGAGAAACTTTACACAGCTCAGTTTGTCAGGCAGAGATTCTAAACAGCTCAGTTTCTCAGGTAAAGATTCTAAACAGCTCCGTTTGTCAAGGAGAGACTTTACACAGCTCAGTTTGTCAGGCAGAGATTCTAAACAGCTCAGTTTGTCAGGCAGAGATTCTAAACAGCTCAGTTTGTCAGGCAGAGATTCTAAACAGCTCAGTTTGTCAGGCAGAGATTCTAAACCGCTCCGTTTGTCAAGGAGAGACTTTACACAGCTCAGTTTGTCAAGCAGAGATTCTAAACAGCTCAGTTTCTCAGGCAGAGATTCTAAACAGCTCAGTTTGTCAGACAGAGACTATAAACAACTCAGTTTGTCAGGCATAGACTATAAACAGCTCAGTTTGTATGGAGGTCAATATTCAGGTAAAAATGTTGTTGTGTTTCAGGCCCTGCCAGTGCTGGTAGGCCTGGGTGTGGTTGCCACTACAGCACTTCTCGCCAAGTATTACTTCTCGAGGAAGCGGAGTAAGATCGGGGTGGTGACACTGCAGGACCCCACAGTGAAATATGCCCTACCTCTGGTAGAAAAGGAGGAACTCAGCCACGATTCACGCAGGTTTCGTTTCGGACTACCTTCGGACAACCATATTCTAGGTCAGTGTACCAACATCATAAACTGGAAATGTCATAGCTAATACAAACAAAAGAAGATAATTTGTTTATAACATTATTTTCTTTTTAGGGTTATATTTCTGCTCATGTTTGTTAGAAAGTGTTACTTGGTGTGACACCACTAACATCGTTTGACCGAGATCCTTGTTTTACATTATTATTTATGTTAACTGATATATTATTACCATCAACCAACACAATTTTGTAGCAAATAAAATATTTTGAGACAAAGTTGCATCTAATTTCATTCTTAAAATTTGAGTCAAAAATTAAATCTGAGCTAAATAATCATAGCATCAAATACGAAACATTGAAACTTGGAATTTAAGATCAACATATATTTATAAGTTACACATTAACAGCTTGCACTTATTTTCTATCGAAATTTTTATGTAAAAATAAACACTTTGATCAAGAAATTTAAAGGTATATAATATTGTTGTATATTCTACTAATAATATTTCTTTGAATAGTATCAATCCTCTGTCCTAGCACAGATTAACCTGATTGCCAAACCCTTCCTTCACCTCTTACAAGACGTGTATTAATCACAACTTGTGAATGTGTGGAGTGCCAGACCTCCACCGTGGTTCGGATCCCACGTTAAACTGTAGGTCCTCCATTTCATCTAACAATCACCCTACCATTACACATTAGCGTAAGGGCGTACAAAACGAACGGGTAGTAAGACGCGGGGCTAGTAAAATATAAATATAATAATAATTATTATTNACCGTGGTTCGGATCCCACGTTAAACTGTAGGTCCTCCATTTCATCTAACAATCACCCTACCATTACACATTAGCGTAAGGGCGTACAAAATGAACGGGTAGTAAGACGCGGGGCTAGTAAAATATAAATATAATAATAATAATTATTATCATTATTACTATCATTATTATTATTATTATCATCATTATCATCATCATTGTCGTCGTCATTATTATTATTACCAAATGATCAAGTGTAGGAGGCTCAACATTTTTTCCGATTCCAGTTTAATTGTAGAAAGCGTTTATATATTCTATGGTATCCCCTAAAATGTAAAACAATTTAAATCTGGCTTTGTGTTAAAAGCTTGAGAGAATTGTCTGACACTTATGGTATTGATGGAACTGTTTATAATGTCATGTCCGTAGGATTACCTGTTGGTCAACACATCCACTTGTCAGCTAAGATAGATGACCAGATAGTAATCCGTTCCTACACTCCTGTCACCAGTGACGACCACAAAGGTTATATGGACCTTGTTGTCAAGGTAAGACTCCATGCATCCGCTCTCTTGTAGTCTTTTGAACAAGTGGAGACCACGGGAATGAGGTTTTTAAGGAGTATGCTAGCTCTCACCAGAATAGATAGAATTAGGAAATGAAGACGTGCAGTCTAGAGTTGAGGTACATGAGATAGTAGAGGAAGCAAGGATGAGATGGTATGGACACTTGATGATGAAAGAAGAAAGGATTCCAAGGTGATGAATGGATATGAAGTATGTAGGAAAGAGATGAGAGGAGCAGATAGCAGCAAGTGTGCAAGTGAGAGGAGGATAGTGGAGGCATTTTACTAAATGGACCCAGCCACTGGCTGGAAACAGTTTATGATGATGATGGTAACTTCTAGATAGAGCTATGGCATCATGCGCTCGTTATCATATTCATGTTGAAACTCTTTAGTCCACCACGTGTTGAATCTGCCACCATAAGTTTGAGGGGTGACCACCAGGACGAAGCAGTACAAAGGCGCTAAAGCAGTTTACATCTGCGGCTGAGTGTTTTGACTTGTATTCTGGCTGACCCTTAATAATTTCCAAGAGACCAAGAGCTGTGTATTGCTCCCCGTTTCATGCCTTGTTCTACCACGTATGACAGTAATAAGTATTTAGAGGGTTTATGGCCTGTCTAGGGTATACACATAAGGGGTAGATGGTTCCTAGGAGTCAAATTTTGTGGTCCCCTACCTACTTGTCATGTCACAAGAGTCCCAGATTAAATAGTTTTAACTTGTTGTCTTTGGAACTGGTGGTAACTTTTAGGTAGAGCTATGGCTCCACCTCTAGAAATCCTGCCAATGTATCATATTCCCTTGGTCAGTGGTAAGAACAACCCTTAGAAGCTAAAGCTGTCCATTTACAGGATTTGGACGTTCTTTCCTCACCTCGCTTCCCTCCCCAATCCAATAAAACAAGGAACTGCTGTTGGCCAGGAACAATAAGTCCTAAATTCAACCGAAATACTCAATAGAGTATCTTTAGGCTCTAATTTAGGTCAGTCACATGTTTCATGAATAAAATGGAGGTATGATTATTTTTAGGTGTATTTAAAAAATGTGCATCCCAAGTTCCCCGAGGGTGGTAAGATGAGCCAGTACCTTGAGAACATGAAGCTTGGGGAGACCATCGATGTGAGAGGGCCCTCAGGCAGACTCATCTACTTGGGGGGAGGCAAGTTCTCCATTAAGACACTGCGCAAGGACCCTGCTCATACTGTGTCTGTCAAAAAGGTGGCCATGATAGCAGGTAACTGTCAGCAATAATTATAGCGGGTAACTGTCGGCAATAATTATAACAGAACTATCAGAATCACTCATGTTATAGAGTGCTAGTAATAGTGGTAATATTGTCCAGATGGTACTGGTATCACTCCCATGCTACAGTACTAGTGATAGTGGTGATATTTTCCAGGTGGCACTGGTATCACTCCCATGCTACAGTTGATCCGCCACATCACCAAGGAGGCAGACGACCACACTGAAATGAGTTTGCTGTTTGCGAATCAATCAGAAGATGATATCTTGTTGAAACAAGAGCTGGAGGATGTGGCCGAGAGTTTTCCAGATCAGTTCAAGCTGTGGTACACCGTGGACCGACCAGACTGAAGGTAGGTCACTGTGTCCTTTGTCGCACCACTGGTGGAGGATTAGTCGGGAGGTCCTAGGTGCTAGTTTAGTCTCAAGGGTATTACTGGCTGACTGGGGACTAGAGTCAGGAGGTGCTAGTCTAGTCTCCAGGGTAATACTGGCTGACTGGGGACTAGAGTCAGGAGCTCTCAGGTGCTAAACAAGACCCATGATTCACTAAAACTAGGAGGTCCCACACACTAGTAACCCAGTTCTTGTGTCCCACAGCTTGGAAGTACAGCACAGGGTTTGTCTCGGCCGAGATGATCCAGGAGCATCTGTTCCCGCCATCCCCGGACACTCTGGTCCTGATGTGTGGCCCACCCCCCATGATAAACTACGCTTGTATTCCCAACCTGGACAAACTCAACTACGATGCCAAGCTTAGGTTCGCCTACTGATGCCGTTGTATTGTCTGTCATGATAGGAGAATGTCGGTGCAATATTACAAATTTGTTCAACTTGCTTTCCAGTCACACAAAAATCAATTCACTTTGAAAAATTGTTTGTGTTGTTTTTTTTGCACAGACATTTTCTTTCTGTAGTGGTTTGTTGTCTGTCATGGCGAGGACCTAGTATTTTGTCACTGTAGTGAGATGATTAGAGAGGGACTCGTCAACCTCTAGCTGGTGTTCTTAGCTCGACGTGTAATACAGGTTAACAATCACAACTTTATTATGCAAATAACTTAACCGAATTAATAAAAATATAATTGTTTGCCATTGTTGATAGTATATTTGTTTGTATGAAACCGTTCAAACTTGTTTGTGGTAACTTAACCTAGAACCTCGTCTGCCAGCGGTATCTAGTGAGATATGCACTTATTGTTAGCAAACATGTATTACTACTGTTAAATTAATATTATATTAATGAGTTCAAATAGTTATTGAAATTTTATCTAGTTAAGGGACCCTCAAGTCCTTTGAATCCTTAAGATGATTATGGATTCGAGGATTTGAAAAATTTCTGATTGCAAACTCAAATCCTTATATTTAAAAAAAAAATCAATTTTTCAAGTGTAATTTGTTTTAGAGCTTTAATACTGCTTATTGATGGTTCAGAACCAATCATAACTATAGGACGAACTTAACAACCAGGCCCCAGACCAGTAATTTAACACTCAACTGAATGTATGAATGTTATAATGAATGGATTATAAGAAAAAATGTTACCATTTGGTTATTATTTGTATTTCCTTTTATTCTACTATACAGTAGCATAGATACCCGAATCCAAGATGACTCCCAATTTTTCAATGGTTATGGATAGATTTTTTTTGTAAGTGGTATTTAATTTTATCATTAATGAAGAAAATAATAATTATGGTAGACTTATTTTGTAATGTTGAAAAACTGTTTTTATTTACAAAACAAAACACCTATGTTGACTTAAAATCTAATTAGGGCTGCAGAATTGCAAAGAAATTTATTTTTTGTCACAAATATTGCTTTTGCATAAGAAGGTTAACTTTGAAAAAGTTTCATAAAAATAATGAAAAGTTAATTTTTACCATGACATGATAATCTTTAGTGAAAATCCAAGTCTTTAACCCATTTGAGAAGTTAACCATGTTGAATACTAAAAAGTGGTATCGAGATTTTTAGCTTTTAGTATTGATTATTGTGATATCAGTTGATACTATGGTTATAAAGTATCATATCAGGCCACAACTAGGTCGTTATTTTTAACGATAACCTAAAAATCCGTGAAAATAACCAAATCTCCTGTGATCAATGTTATACTTTTAAAATCCGCGAAAATGGATAAAATCTCTATAAAAAAAAAAGACAGCCCTGCACTATTGTATAAATATCAAATAAAGATGTAAAATGTTACCTTTTGATGTAGGCCTAACCCATTCCTTAGTCTGTGATTTTAAGACTACCCCTAGAGTTTTAAGCTACAAATTTGGGGGGAAAATTCGTCTTAGATTCAGATAAATACAGTATTTAAGTTTCCTTATGTTCAAAATTTATTCCAGGAATGATTAAAATTAGAGGTTTTCGAGATTCAAAGCTAACTTCTTCTTGGATTCGACCCAGCTCTAATTTTATCCTAGATAAGATATGAACATCTATAGCTCTGTAGCAAAGTATTGGTACCTAGAATGAAAGGTCCAGGGTTTGATTCTCATTTTGTCTTATTATTCTTGAATCTAACAACCACAAATTATTGATATAGTGGGGGGTGTGAGCAGATTATAAACTTTGACTTGGCTTCGAAAAAAAAATTAGCTTCAACTTGGCTTTGAAAAAAAATATCAGCTTTGACTTGGCTTCAAAAAAAATATCAGCTTCAGCTTGGCTTTGAAAAAAAATTCTGCTTCAAAAGTTATGAAGCGTCTGCCAATAAAAATATTGACACCAAAAATACTTTAACTTTATGCCATTCTGAGCTGTTCCAAATTGATAATCATTTGAAAAAATCTGAAGTAATTGACTTATGTGTTGTGATAATAATTCGATTTAACAGATTAGAATGAAATATTACTAAATTAATCAAGAAAAAATATCCCGTTTCAGTGACCAAATGGTCTAAAGTGTCAGTCACTAATCTTATTCTTACCTGCTGATGACAGGGATATCAAGGTTTGAATCTCGGCCGAGTCTACTGAGGGTTACCTTTCCTAAATGGTTTCCCACTTCCCTTCCACGCAAATGTGGGTAGAATATCTCTAAAATGCTTCCTTCCTCATCCCTACCACATTAAGAGTAATTATATATACATATAAACTGAACTAATAGTAAAATGCAGTCATTAAAAAAATGTTGTAAATTCTTGCAAGTATGAGACTGTCATGTAGAACTTTGAGGATGTGCGGAGAAAGTGGGAGAACAGGACGAAACCAGAGTACACCCGGCCAGGATCAAAAGCAACATCGCTGGTTATTCAGTTAACTAACTTAAGAAGTGTTATAGGAGTGACAACAATTAATAGAATGAGAAATGAGAAGAATAGCCAGTGCAGGGCAAGATAAAGAAGTTGTAACTAAGGTGGTACAGATGGCCATTCGAGGGTAATGGAAGAGGAGATGTTTGATATTGAAGTGGGGACAGGTGACTGAAGGGAGTGCAAAGGATACTTTTTGTACAAGATTACTTTCCAAACATACCATGCCAATGTTTGTAGATGACTTTCAAGAGGATCACAATATCTTGTTTGGACATAATAGTATAATATTCAATCCTACGCTGATTGTTGGCGAGGCAGGGTTTTATATAGAAAAAATTTGAAACTAAGAATTTATTCACAATGCAATATTCTCTATTTGTTACATGCGTACCACCGATTACACAAGTTCTTACACCTGAAGACCTGTCATTTTTTTGAACTCGTTTTTGTTCTTTTAGCCCCATACGGTAATCAGCGGGCAACCTTTCCTTCTCTTGACAAAACCCGCATTGACATTAAATCCCAGCTAGAATGTTCTTAGTACCTTCCGATTTAAAAAACAGGACCCACTTTTACTTGAATAAGTAAACTGTTACCACTGCATTATTTCTGTTTTGATTATGTTAGTGGTCCATTACACTTCTTATGAACTTCTCGTAGTACACCATAAGAAACAAGAGACTGTTGTGTTTTACCTTGGCCGGGAACAGGGTTCAAAATACTGATCTAGCAGTCCTCTTGCATCTACACAGTCTCTCTCAAAAAATGAATAAACAATAGGGACATACAAGACTTGAAAATTCAAGAAAAAAATAATCTCTAATCTAAAGAAAATGACAGCTCAAATATCAAAGAAACTATGTTTACTTTAAGAAACATAATTTAAATATTTTTACTTTCAAAGGACGTTGTCATGTCTCCATACTTTATATTCTAGTCTCAAATTGAAAAAATGGTTCTCGCACATTCCTAATAAATAACTATAGGCTATTTACATTGTGACAAAGTCTGTCGATACCTACATTAGTTCACTAACGCTCGAGTTACTGTGTCCTATTTGTCTGAGTCAACCCATAATGTATTCACATGTTTAGGTACACAACTCCAGTGTGAGCACCCGTTACATTTTAAACTACAATCACAAGTCACAAGGACGCAGAGCCATCCCGTGAAGCTCGGTTGTCACATAGTGACTCAACATCAGCTCACTGTGAACGAGAAGATAACATGACCGGCGTCAGCCCACAATCGAGCTGTAGCAGCCTTCCAACTGTTGGCGATGAGTGTCATGTGGTCAGCTCAACGAACCTTCCAATCATTACTCAGTTTTATAGACTGGTGCCACTACTTTTTTCATTCAAGCAGCTTCTCATATGTAACAAGACTGAGTTGAACCCATTCCAGAGCCATTACTTCACAGAAAATATAGAAGCATCGGGGATCGAACCTGGTACCTCTGGATTTGTAGATAGTAGAAATAGAGGAAGTGAGATGGTATGGTGATATCATGAGGATAATAATGGAGCTGAAGTATGTAAGGAAAAGACTGCAAGGAAGACCATGAAAGAGAGAGGATGTGTGCAAGTGAGGGTAGAAGATGGAGGCATTTTACAAAACTGACCCAGGCAGATGTTGTAAACAGTTGATCAAAGATTGAAATGGCTGCAAGGTATCCCACACGTGTACATGTGTGCGCAATGTATGCATGACTACATCTCAAGAGTTGGCAACACTGTATTGCGCCGTGGGTTTAGGAAATACCCTCAACATTTTTTTGATAGTTCTTTTTGTTTAAAAATAAGGATGCTAATTAAAAATTGAATTTTATTTACTCATATAAAAGTGTATAAACATTGTTTGGAATGTGAGGTATACAGAAATGACATCAACATAACTATGACAATACAGGCTACAGCACAAGAGCATTGCTACTTTGGACGGAACATTTCATAACTAATACACCTTTATACCATTGCCACTTTGGACGGAGCATAACAAGGCACTGGCTTGTTACAATACTAAAATATGGATATCAACAAACACAACTTGGATCTTACAGGACGGGAAGAATTCACTTGACATCGAGAAATGGATTCTTGAAAAAAAAATACTAAAAAAGATTAAACTCTAAAACAAAAAAGGGATAGTAACAAACATATAATGGCTAGCATTAGCTTTGTGACTAAAGGTATTGAGAGATAAAACACTTAAAAAATGTTCAATTACAGCCATGCTAAGTCGTTATTACAAATTAATATTCATTTGGAAAAAAAAACCTGAAGTAATCGACTTTTCAAGTTTTGATAAGTTAATTTATCATATTAAAACAAAATATTACAAACCAGTGAGGGGGTTGGGACAAAAACATGATAACGCTCATTTGATGACAAAATATGTTAGCAGTGATTTCTGTTTGCACACCACTTGAACTAAAAGTTGTTTTTATAGTGTCAAGACCTTGAGGATAACTATTATCCATGAATATTTTATTTTTCAAAGCAAGATTTCAGGATTTTATAGACGTTTAAATAGTGAAAATATCCCATCAACATCAATTAGGGTTATTACGTTTTACCCTGACCCCCTCTATTGTGCAATAAAACAATTATTCAAATCATTTTAGTGCATAAAGCTATAGGCCCTATATAAATAACAATATATTTTTTCAATCAACTTTCGATTCGTCTTCAAGAATATATCATGTTATATTATAGTAAAGTTCACTTCGAATTAAAAAAGTGGTCTATGTACACCCCTAATGAATTATGTTTTTGATCCTTTCTTTCCTGTACCTCAGAAAGCTCTCAGCCCTGTTTTCAATGTCAACATTCTTCGAGGACAGAGAACCTGAATTTATGTTTATCTAAAACACATTTTGAACTATACAGTAGCACATTACATAACAATCCAAATGGCCCCATACCATGAACGTTACATTAGTGTTACAATGTGATACATCCTCTGAAAATAAACATAATAAAAATTATTATTTTTTAATAAAGGTGTGCAAATATCCAAACTTGAATATGAACTATCAACCTATTTGTATTTAGATCCAAATATTTAATAAATATATGCACAACTTAACTAAAAGTGTTAAAAATTATATAAAATAAAATAAAATGAAATTTTGTTTTACAAATTAGAAAATGAGTTACACTTTATATTAATTTGCTTGAGAAACATTTCATGTCAACGAGTAGTAATTTCTTTATTTATTAACACATTTACCGTATTACTTGATCGAGGAAAAAAAAAGGACACTCTTTAAGTGAATTCATCCTTTTTATAGCATTTTGTGATCTGATCTTTTAATGTACTATATAAATTAAACTAAAATGTGTTTATCCAATTTACACAAGTTTATGTAATACACTCTACTGATCGTATCAAAGTGTGATTTCAAGTTTAAAAAGATCATTATTAAGGTTCATTTTTTTGCGATTGTTCAAATTTTTCCAATAGTCATTTATGTGTTTAGTATTTACTTGTAATATGATCAACATAAAGTACAAACATTTCCTGACCTCTCCTGATTTAGGGAAAACTATAATTGTATGTCTTATCACTAACCTTTCTTTTTTTTTCTTAAATAATCCAGGCTTCACTCAATATTCAAATTTGTAAATGTTTAGATTAAAAAAAAATATTCGCCCACGCATGTTTTCTAACAAATAAAATCGTCATATTCTAAAAATATTACTAAAAATAGGCTTGAATGTACTACACAACGTTCTCCTTCGGAATGTTTTAAGACTGTTGGAATCCCTTGCAGGGAGTGAGGGAATGTCTGCAGTCAAGGCCATTGTCTCACCGAGATGAGTATAAAGTATGATGGTTGTAACAGGCACAAGACAAGATAAAATATAACAACAACCCAGTTGTTGCTACAAACTCTACAAACTAAAGATCTTGTATGTGGTCAAGTAAGACAAGTTGTACAATATTAATACTAGTTCAATTTACCCGAGTATTGCTTCCACATGGAGAGAAACTTCGAGGAATAGATTCAAGAGGGGGCCCTCTCAATGATCGGATTAGTTTATAAAAGAAATAAAATAGAAACTTGATCACAGCAGAGTCATTGCGTAAAAGACACACAGTGCCAGCAGGCCAACGGAACTGGCGATGGGGGTTGCATCGTTGCACCTGTTGTCGAAGTAGCAGAAACACCACGTGGTCTCATCGTAATAGTCTCTAAATAAATAAAAAAACATATGAAATTAATAGCATTCCATTATAGTAAGGACCTTGTATAGACAGTCTTAAAAGCAATTAGACTCACCTCCGGATGTCCAGTTCCTTGATGGTGTTGTTGACATAGTGAGCAAGGCGCACATCTTTAGCCGCAGGCCTGCAGCCCTCGTAGTGGTCGGCCGGGATGTCAGTACGAACGCTTCGTACAGAGCTGAGACACTCTCGTGTGATCATAGTCTCCGCTGAAACAACACCAACATTCCAGGAATGTGACAGAATATACACAGCACAGTCTGGTGTTTATGAGTTTAAATGGATAGTATGTTATTAGACACGTAGAATGGTTGAACAAAACTTCTTAAATTTGTCTAATAATATGCTGTGGCAATCGTAGGTGATAAAATGAACTCATTTCAACGTTCTTGAACCAATCACTTGGAAACGAAAACCAGATTAATTTACAGTGAGTGTGGACATTGTCACAAAGATGCAACTGGTTCTGTATCTCATTAGCAACAAGTTTAGAAGCAACCAAAGTTCAGACATTAAATGTATGCCACAATGTTTATTCATTTGAAATGGTAATTTTCACCATTGTTGAGAATAAAAAGAAAAGCTACTACTTTCAGCCAGGGTTTGGTTACCGATTTATCGTATCTCAGTTTTGTTAACTGGGCTTATCTTGGCAATTATCTGCTACATGAATGTTGGGTTACTTAATGACGTGTTAATCAAGTATTAATTAGCACTTGTGGTAAATCATCCGGGGAGGGGGAGTGACTGGCACTTATGTGGCCATGATTTTCAGAACCTTTGCTTCGCCCTATCCAGCTTCCTCGTCAATACGCTAATGATATACCATAAGTTTCCAGCAGGAACCACTTGCTTGCAAGCTATTGCCATGAGAAAAGGTCAGGCGTAAACTTGACAAAAGTTGCAAAACTAAGTGCAATTAGCTGTGATTTTGCAGATAAAATAGAGAGGATTGAATACACTCAACAAATAAAAAAGAAAAAAAAGCGAGAGAAATGAAAGTGACGAAGCACAATGTTGCCCACAAATTTACTAATTAAAAACATGGACGGTTGTTAATAAATTGGCTGTGTTAAATCCACAAGAATGGAATGTTTTGTTTAATATCTTGCTCAAATATAGCCACACTGTATAAAATAACCAATGCTACCACAATTCACCCAAAAAATCCCTCTAATTCACCGTTATGACCAGTGTTGTGAGGGTTAAGATGGAGTTTAAAAGGTAATTTTATTTTTTGTTTCAAACTAACACCGGGTGTCTACCGAATTATGTAAACCGAATTTCATGATTTTTTCATGACTTACACATAAATATTCATAACTAAAATAAAAAGCTATGTGATTAAATTAAGAAAAAATTTATCATTTCTTCATAAATAGCAGAATATATTAGGACAAAATACAGTCAAAGAAAGTTGATAGCAGGAAAACTAGTCCTAGTTGTAAATTTAAACTGATTTTAATCAAAGTTGACATTATGTCAACTTAACTTGGCTCACAAAAATTCATGACCAGGAAGATAATTTCATGAAATTTTCATGACTTTCATCAAGAATAGACACCCTAAAGATACTTGTTTACTGACAATGCAATACAATGTCCTTAAAGTCACAAATGAACTATGTTAAAATGTTACAATAACCAATTCAAGTTCAGCACTGATCGTGTTCAAAGTTGTTAGTCCCCAAATCTTCTCACTCAATTACTTGATGGGATTAAAACAATTTATGTAGTGCCTTTGGTTACTTGTAATGTAATGCTGGACTGAGCAATCTCAAGATAGGGATAGGTGGAGTTATTTTGTAAGTGCGGCAATGAACTTTCGAGTTCCTAGTGCCATAGAGAAAGTATTTGGTTACTTGTATATTTTACCAAATAAATATGGCGACTACTCATGCCACAATCAAGACTCGTGTGCAAAGTATTGCCAGCTGTATATGCACAAACAGATGCGCAATTGACCAGTTTTGTTCCTCCACGGATTTCCCAATGTATTAACCAAGATGCAACGTGAATACCTGGCTTAGCAAGCGAAGTATGGTTAATCATTACCGTTTTTTACTTTGGGTATGGACAGCCAAGTCTCTATACAGGTTGGCCTCATTAAGGCTCTGACTGGCACTTAAGTGATCCTATCCCTCTGAAATATGATCCCGTTCCAAAACTAACCTCCCTTCCTTTCTATGATCTTGACACATTTGTCATCAGCTTCAGGACAGATCTCACCCCAGTACCAGAGCCAGTTGAAGGGCGTGGCACAGCCTGGGTGTGTCGACACGCAGCGGTAACAATACAGCTTCAGAGGGTTCCAGCCACCAGATACTGTAACATACAGAACATACATCATGACGCATCAATTTGACAGTAGGAATGAGGAAAGTTAAATTTTGTGGTGGTTTACCGGTGTTTGAGTGGAGGGAGAGTGGAAAACCATTTAGGGAAAAACACCCTAAGCAAGCTAACACATGATTGTGATTCAACCCCTCATCTCCCCAATCTTCAGCAGTCTCGTATAATGTGAGTGATACCTCGGACCATACAACCATTGAATCAACTTTACAAAATGTTAATATTAGTGGTACCTTTCATAATTCCTTATAGCTAACACAATATCACATGATTAAGGGTGCAGTGTGTGAACAAAATTAAAAAATCATGAGCACTAGAAGGATACAGAATGTAGATGATGAGTCTGCCTGTGGCGATACAGATATAATTTCCATAAACTATGAACCTACAGATACTTCGGCCAATAAAAAATCTTCTAAAGAAAATCGTCCACAGCAAGGAGTGACTACCAAGCAGTCAGCTGTTAATAAAATAAGACTAAAACAACTTTTTTGAGAATACAACCAGAATATACTTGAAATTTAGGTTAGATACAATCACGTAACTAGTGATCCTTTTGCTGTCGTTGGTGTTTTTATTTTGTTGCGTGCACACATATTTACTTTACTGTGTTTGGTAGTCCATAAAAACAAGTCCTTAGAAAGTTGACCAACTTCTACAGAGTAAGTGCAAGGATTCAGATCAGGACTCTATAAAAAGAGCAATCTGACAATATGGCATCGATTTCTTATGGACCACAGGCTTACCGATACGGAGTTGGTAGATGGGGCTTAGTACTAATAAAAATTGACATGTTTTGAAATTTTTTGAAAATGTAATACTATTATTATAATTCTTCCACTACTACCTACTACTTCCAGGCTTAACCACCAAATATCCACATGTTTGCCAACAATTTGTTAGTGTTCTATTTAACACAAATTTAATGTCAAATTCTTGAATAAATTAATAAAACGTTTAAGAATCATCACTCTATTTTAAATTCTAAGATATAAGGGGCCACACCCCAATAATAATAAGCTAACTACTGAAAACTTAATATCAATCTAATTATTCTTACCACTTGAGAGAATCAGCACAAAGCACGTAAAAAATATGGGAAGGTTACTCATTTTTAGTTAGTATATGTTTTTTCATTAAATTAAATACTTTGAAAACCAGCATTAAGCGTCATAATCGTAAAACAAACAATCACTTCTCCATTATTATCACGAAGCTAGTACAACGTTTTAGATGCTTCTATTTCTACTGACTGGTTTCATGGACAAAATAAAGAAGCGCTGTTGCCATGGTAAAAATATATAACTAATTATTAAACTCTATTCAGGTTTTTATACGCATTTTATGTTTACAAAATTGCATTAAAGTACTATATAAATACAAAGGTTTTAACTTATTTAGTTAAAATAATTTAACCTTAGTGTGATAATCATTGAAGTACTCACTATTTTTATTAACTGAAATTTATACATTATTTTGTAGTTTTATATTATTTCCTTAACTTTGTACACGTTTTATTTTATTCCAATAAAACTATCAGTCGCAGTGTCGTTTGCTTGTAATAACAAGTTGGATTTGTATTGAATTAATACAATAAAAACTATATATTTTATTTTTGAACTGTTTGTTAAAAAGTCAACATTCTTCTATGTGTATGAGTGTTTCATCTTGTTAGCAACTATAGTGATATGGCGTTTTCCCGAGATGAAGTAGAATTGATCTCTATAAGGCTTGGTTTATATTCATACGTAATTCATAACTAATAGCGAATAGTGTATAGTGTATAGTGCGTAAGAAGTTGAAATACATTATTTTAAATGATGGCGTCTATAATCG
>CABFWB010009006.1:0-15000 GCA_902151455.1 Timema bartmani
TTCATCAAAATCTCGACTTCGATTTTTTTGACGATCACCATACTTTCTCTACCTGTAAGATAGAGAGAAAGTAAAAATGGCTGAAATATCTTCATTTTCCTCACACAACTTTTTCATTAAGTTCACTCTATTGGACTTAAAATGAACTACTACTTATTCTATGGAGTTGAGATAAAATTTTGAGGACATAGATTTCATATTTTTTATAGTCTTAAAATAAATAAAAAAATACAAAAAATATTTATGTAATTATCAACCTGTTACTATTGGTGTGCCTCCACGTTTTTATAATTGATTTCTTTCAAAGTTTACTATAATTTTAAACAAAAGTTTCCCAGGAAGTTGGAGTTGGGACACACCATGGAGTTGAGAAAACTGATAATTTTTAATTTTTCAATTAATGTTATTGACTATAAATTGTCAATAACACATGCTTATTATAAACATTAATGTTCAATCAACTAGGTATAAAGTTTAAATGAGATAATATAAACATTTATTATTACTAATCGAAAGGGACTTAATGTTTCCTTTTTTCATAGAATCACCCTTATACATTTTTTCTTCTATTTTACCTAATTGCAGTGGACTAATATTCCTCGTCAATAAGTTATCGTAATGTTTTAGGGTGCGCTAGATGATAATGGAAACCAGATGTCTGAAGGATTAACTGGAAAGGTGGAGGTGTTATCTTCCCAAAAGGATCAGGAATCCTTTACCAAGGAGCAAGATGGACAAGTGGTTGAGCAGGTGGGCTATTGCTAATTTATTTTAATATATAGTTTTAATTCTGCTTTTTAATTACAGCTTTATATCAGGACATATCTACAAACTAAATTTAGAAAACATTAATATGTATATAAATGATGGATGGATATACATATATGTGTGTGTGTGTGTGTGTGTTTGTATGCTTTTAGAGCACGTGTTGTTGAATTTCCCCAATGAATAATTTTAATTTACATAACAATCATAATTCATTCCGTTAATCAATAATTATTTATTGAAAGGACGCAAACCCAATTTATGAATTATTAAGTTTTTGCCATGCTGATAATCGAGCTAAGGACTTTTAAATTAGCAGTCACACGTACTACTGGAAAATTAAGTTTTATGACCACACAATACTCATATAAACAAAGGTGTGTGTGTGTGTATGTGTACTAGATGAGATTATCAAAGCGTTAGAATTTCACCACACTCAACTTACATTGACGATAGGAGATCAAGGTTAGAACTTTTGTCGGGAGAAATTTGGATGGCTCACCATGTGTCATCATCATTTTCATCAATTGTTTACAGCCTGTGGCTGGGTCAGTTAAGTGAAATGCCTCCATCTTCCTCTACTTCCACTATTATTCCTTCTTTAATCACGTATATTATTCTACGCTCACTTGCACACTTTATGCTATCTGCTCCTTCCATCTCTTTCTTGGTCTCTCGTGCGGTCTTTTTTATACATAAGTTACTTGCTCTCCATCATTCTCTTTAGTATTGTCTCCTTTTTACCCTCATTACAGGCTCATACGATCTTAGCCTAACTTCCTCTACTAACTCATGTACGCCCTGTAGTCCCACTCTTTCCCGGATATCTTTATTCCTTATATTATATCTCCTCATGACAGCTAATATTGTCCTTATGAATTTCATTTACATATCCTCCACTTTCCTTGCACTTCTATTCTCCATAGCAGGTCTCTTACACACACAACTTCATCTGCAGCTCTCTTCTTGTTAGACCCTCTCTATTCACACACTTCATCTCATTCATTCTTCCAAGATTTTATTATACATTATGTACCTTTAACAGCTCTACTCCATCCAACTTTATAGTTTTCCTTGGCCTTATTGTCTTCTTTGTCATTACCGTCACTTTACACTTCACCGTGCTAAATCTCATTCTACACTCTTCCACCTCCTTATTCCATTCCTGTAACTGTTCCTGTATTTCCTATTCCTTCTCAACCTATATCATCAATTCATCAGCAAACATTATAATTTTCATAATTTTCATTCTTTCCTCCCTAAGTTTCCGTGCAACTTTATTCTTGTCCATATCCATTAATATTACCAATTGTAGTGGTGAGGCGGAGCTCCCCTTCTTCACTAAATGTTTTTATTTGTAACCACTCCGTCCTCCCACTCTCTATCCTAGCACAATTCATGTTATTCTCATACATACTCTTCACTCTCATGACAACTCCTCTTTCCCCTCCAGCTTCCTCTATCACTTTCCAAACTTTATTTCTATCCACACTATTATACGTCTTCTCCACATCCATAAACACCATTATTAAGTACTTCCCAAAATCACACCTTCTTTACAGCAGCTGTTGTAAAGTGAAAATCAGTCTATTGAAGACCTCTTTCCATAAATCCATGCTCTTCCTCTCTCCACCTCCCCTTCACTTTATTTCTTACTCTCTTCTAATGTTTAACCTGGAATTTCATTCGTTATTAATCCTTGCATCAAAAATTTACAAATGGTAAAAATAAATGTGTGTTTTTATGAGTTTAAAAAACATAGTAATGTTTCGTCAAGGCATTTCTTCCTTGGAAACATTCCAAAAGTAATCACTGATTTGCATGCTGAAATGATGACAGCCTATACATCTATTCTTATTAAAGGTTGATTTTTCAAACACCTGGTTCTTTGAAATATATAATTTTTCATCCACATGCGCTAACAGTGTGATAAGAGTTATACAATTTTGGAATATTTGCAGCCTACCAATAAAAATCCCGCCACTTACCTAATGACCGATTATAATCTTGATTGATATGAACTCCTTGGACTGATTCTTACGTTTCTAAAGTAATTTTACATGTGACAAGAGAACTTCAAATCTGTAATTGAAAATGAAGTTTAAAAAATGTCAACATATTCAAAGGCTAGATATTGAATTGGAGACTTTTGAACTAAAGTCAAATAGGTCCATGACTTCTTATTTCATTATTTTATTAAATTATTGATAGTCTATATGTTCTTAATTATTCCCCTCATAGCTCCTCCGTTGGATTCAAGTGTTTGATAGTAATTTTGTTTTTAACTTGTCTATAAAGTAACACATAAAATAATATTATTCTAGTACGATTAAAACGTATTTGATAGCTACCATACTGTGTTGGCTTCTTCAACTAAACTACTAGTTTTATAAACTTTTAAAACTTTGACTCTGAGGCGTAGGCTCAATAAAAACTTAAAATACAAACACAGAATTGAGAGCCCAAGCACCCAAAAAATGGCTAAGTGACATTTACTCAAAGATGAGATCGGTCAGGGGTTATCTTTTAAACTAGCTGGCTACGAGAATAAAATATCAATAATTATAATTCACGTACTAGTAGCTCTACACTGAATAAAATGTACTTTAATATGAAGATAAAATATAGTTAGTATGAATAAAATACGTGGTAAATAGTTAAGGGTTGGTAAGCAGTAATATTATAATTACTTTCCCAATCATGGAAAAGGGATTGTAATATCACTTTTTTCATAATATTTTGGACGACAAAGATAATACTAGAGGAAGTGAATTAGATAGTGGTGAAGTGTTCATTTTATAGTCCGAATGAAGTTCTGGAGAAGATGAAGTTGACAAAAATGTAAGTTCAAGGTGACTTGTGTCATTGTGACATTATAAACATACCATAACCGTTCTCTCGTCCCTTGATTGGAGGATTAATAAGCTCACAGCAACATTCGAAGAGAATTAAAACATTTAAAATTATCAGGATATAAGCTTAAATACGCTTCTTAAAGTGATTTGACTAGGTAGTTGTAAAATAAAATTGACAAGCTTTGAGTACCCATCTACTTAACGGAAGATAAGTTTAATTTAACTTTAATAAAGTAATAGCATTGTTAATGAATATGAAATACAGCTGTAACTTTAGATACTATTTTGTTCCAAAAAATTACAAGAAGTAATTTTTCCCGCAGGAGTTTCAGAAACGCCTAATTTTCCGAACTTTTTCCCGAATTTTGGGATCCCACACACGCCTAGTAAAATTTCATAATTTTTAATAATATATATAAATACTGTTCTCTTAATGCCCCAATAATTTGATTTTATCTCATTTTCTAGTATATAATGTCGTTATTTAGAATTAACTTGCTATTTAAACCGAACTCTACTCTTATTAATGTGTTCTAATTGATAATTTAATATATATATATATATATATATATAATAAATATATTGTATATTTAATAAAATATTTTGTTTCGACTACACCAATTGTAGAGACTACACCAACTAGCAGAACATAATAGGCCCGGCCGAAGCAGAGGCTCAGATAATCTGGATTAATGATACACCAATGTAGCAATGTAGAGAGGACCCTTGCTTCCTTACTTGATAGGTGTTACTGGAATGGACTGAGACAATGCTACTTACTATATTTTCCTTGCCAAGTTGTTACAGACTCAAACATATTAATAATAATCACTGTCGTATGACACGTTTGCTGGGGGGGAGGGGTCCCGTAACTACTTAGGCTTTGGGGGGGAGAGGAAAGAACATGTCCTTCAAAACCCCTTTTTGGTATATTGCTCCCGTTCCTACCCCATAAACCTATAGGGTTTCACCGCCACTGAACCAAACTGAGTAGTTTCAGAGACTATTTTCTTTCTATAATACAGTTGCTGATTTAAAATTATTAGTATTATTATTAGCACCACATCTCACTAACCATTCGGGTTTTACGCACTTACGCTAATGTGTAATGTTAGGGTGATTGCAAGATGAAATGGAGGACCTACAATTTAATGAGGAATCCGAACCACGGTGGAAGCCTGGCATTCCTCACATTCACAAGTTGTGATTAATACACGTCTTGTCAGAGGTGAAGGAAAGGGTTTGGTAATCAGATAAATTTGTGCTGGCACCGAGGATTGAAGCCCAGACCTCCAGCACAGAAGTCCAGTGATTTAAAAATGTGTGCTTCTAGAAATGGCGACAGATGGCCAGGAGGATGAGAGGGAAAATGTTGGTGTTGGTGGCCTGGGTAGCAATCCGCTCTTCCGACGAACCCGTCTACAGTTAGATTCTTGTTTTACAGCTATAAAGGTTACTTGAAAGAATGTCATATAGACCTAGGTATTCATACGTCAAGTCATGTGATCTGGAGCAGTCACATTTGATAGATATTATTGATACTTATAAAATAACACTAATAATAAAGAAAATGCTATCAATTTTTTGCGCAAAAAAATTTGTATTTTCTAAAAGACTTCCTACTAAAAAAAAAGTAGACTAGAAAGTTTTTTTTTAGTTTATTGGACTTCATAGTTATTCTCGCTGTAAACTAAACTGCTAATGACGGGGATATCGAGGTTTGAATCTCGGTTGGGTGTACTAAGGGTGGTTTTTCCAAAATTATTTTCCATTCTTCCTACATGCAAATGTAGGTACACGTCCTCTAAATATAACCTTCCTCGTCCTATCCCACCCTGTCTCTCTTTCTTCTTCTTTTTTTTCAGCCCATTCGGGGCGTGTTCTCGGAACTATCATTCGAATAGTTTCCAGTTGAAAGGTTTTGTTGTTTCCGAATCTCAAATGCTCACCCCCTTCTACAGTTCTCTCCACATTCTCTTATAGCTCCTATTTCCTTAGTCAATATTTTGTTTTAGTCTACCAAATTTTGTTGCCTGCTTATATTTAACACAATCACAAACTTTTTTTTTTATGTAATTAAACTTTAGAATGGAGGTGACAATTTATATAATAGTATTTTTTTAGTATTGTTTAAACTTTAAACCATCAATAAGGCAGTTAATTTGGTCAAATTTCTGGGAAAGGGGGTTCAACTCCACTCCTACACTCCACCCTCGAGCCCCTGACTATGGCCTTGGCTTTTTAGTTAAAGGAAATACCAGTCAAATATTCTTACACTATAGTGCTGTGATCTATGAAATAATAAATTATACTACCTGTAATTTCAAATAAGTTCTTAACTTTAATTGCGTTTCTTGAAAAAACCTTCTTGACCTTTGTTTTAAGACTCTAAAGTTATCATGTATCAGTGAGAAAGTAACTTTTTCATGACGTGTGTAATTTGAAGGTCTCTTCATCGTCCCAGCAAGAGTCTGTCACTTCAGAACCAGTGGTACCGCAACCCCCAAACGAGACACCCGCCTTCACCCCTAAACAAGTCCCGGATGAGAGCCAGGGGTTGCAACCAGAAAGCCTCCCCCCTACTTGTGAAGTGACGTCATCCATCCCACACACCACAGAGATCAAACAAGAGAGCATCAAGAACACGTTGAAAGAAATCATCTCCGAGATCGAGGAGGCCGTGGTCAGCGAGTTGAATGAAGACACGACCACTCAGGTGGGTGAAGAGGGGAGATGTTGCAATCATTGCAGTGGCGTCTCGCGGGGTATTGCCAGGGTGGGGGTGAACCCGAGGATGTACTCTTACATTCCATCTGCTCCGCATTCACTCTCCCGCGACGGTGGGCATGACAGTTAAATGCCAAGCTCATTTAGTGCAGTTTTAGGGTGCTGAGAGGTCAGGGTTCTATTTCTGGTTTTCCCTTGGTTATTGTTTTCCACTACTCCTCCAAACACAAATTCAAACACATTTCATTTAACCTATACCTTTATATTCACTACCCCATTAGTGTAATTAAATGCGTATAGGCCGAACGCTTAGTAGAACGCGTATAAATACAATGTATCCAATTGACTGACCACACGGATTGCTAAAAGTACAAAGTAACACGTAAATACAATACCTACACTGGTGGGCACGCGGACTAAAGCGTCACTCTCGTATGGTCTCGTTTGCCGATAACGGTATGGACAAAGTTCGATTTCCGAACATATTTTCTAAGGGCATTAATACTCTATTATGTATAACATGTGCCACTTATTATGAATCGGCTTATGTATGCTTACACATTCTCTTTTATAAACTCTCGCCAACTTAATTGAAACAGGGCTGCTCGGAGAGCTGAAAAAATATTGGGAATTGTGTCTAAAATAAATTGGGAAAGTACAGGTAATCTCACAAAAAGGAAAACCAAAATTAAAGGTTCTGAATTTAATACCTTAAAACTTCAATATTTCTAGAGTAGGCCTTTGAATAGAAGAAAAAGTGAACTGAAGAACTAATTACGCTAATTGCAATCTATTCGTGATCCTTATCTTACCTACCTTTTTTCTCTTGAAACATTGGGTGAAGTAATAACTGCATACATTTCCCCTTACAGGTCCAATAACCCTTTTCTAAACACCAATAGCATGATTGAACAATGTTATTCATTATGAAAAATTATATTCCTTTCCTCTATACTACTCTCTAGAGTGCCTGGAAAAATACTAATTCTTTCTGGTAAACATAGAAACCACATAAAATATTTTATTGAGAAAATAGTGCTGATCCTGTAAAAATTAAACACAGGAAATACTAAATTTCAAGGATACATTTATTTTAATAATCAAATTAAGTTACAATAATTAGGCTTAAAATACAGGCAAAGCTAAGAAATAATATTTACCTATACAGACGTATAAAAGTATTGTGGAGTACAATGGCAATCTCATTATTAATACTTAAAAAAAAAAGCAGGCTCCCTTCATGTTATCGAATGTGATACTCGATCTAAATTTTGAAATAGTAGAATGTATTTTTTATCAAACACATGCTCCTTTTAAGTAATTTGTTGAAACAGATAAAATTATATCCACCCTGAGCCGAATAGGATTATGTTTCCACTGTGACCTAAAATCACGAGAGTTTGGCATTTTAAAATTAGACTTAATTTAATATTTTTAAAGCTACGTAATTTTACATGGAAGTATTTAAATAAGTTTAACCATACAATGGTTAACCTACTGTACTGTCGTAGTGATAGGTATATATTATACACACATACATGTATTAGAAGTTCTTATGTCTACAAGTACAGTACATACAGGCCTACATTTAGGCTACACGCATATATGTAGTCGGATTAGCATAATAAATAACTTTCCTGACAATTCAAAAAGTTTATAGATATTTTTACACATATTCATGCGCCAAACCATGTGTCATGACAGCTACACAGCTGTCACTTGTGAGAGGTAACGTCAATTTTGGCAAGATAAATAAATGTAGTGAGATTTTGTCATAGTTAGAACACTATTTTAATATTTTTTATATATTCTAGTTTTTTTCTTATAAAGATCTGAATATATCAATATACAGAACATTCACTCAAGTTCATAGATACATACATTTGTACATACACTTATTGTACAGTTGCAGTCTCTTAAAAAACAGGTTCATAGTGTAATCTGTCAAGGTAAGGCTGCTATATTCCAGGATAAATGGATTGCACATATACTTTTTTTTAAACAATTCTATACGTCTCATCCAATATCTGCGATGTAACGAGATAATGTGTAGTTGAACATTTCAATCTAAGTTTTCCAAACACAAACTAATCACTAGGTGGAGTCTTCCCCGAGCAGAACCAAGAGAACGTTGGAAAAACAGACTTCCACCTTGACGTTGGAGGAGACGTACAACGTTAGCGACGCTGGAAAGGTTAGTTTAATCCACTACTAGGCACAAGTGTCACAGAAACTTAACCTTAATACAAAGAAACATATAATACTTTACATTTTAATAAAGATTCACTTTTTTTTTTACATCATTTCATTCAAATAAATTCTAGAAAACTAGAGTGATATATTGAAAGCAGATGCCATGCACAACAATTTGACGATCGCACATTTGGCTTATAACGTCATTTAGAATCAGAGTTGTTTTATTTTTCTCGTTCAATTTATTCCAAAGTTCTACAAACATTTTAGTAGGTACTTCCATAACTTCATGAAAACACAGATAGAGTTTTCAGGGAAATTATTAAACAGTGATGATTTGTTTTAATATGTACCCCATTCAATACATCAACGGGAAATCAGCCCTTAAATATTTGTTTAATTCCAATATATAAAGTGTTTGCAAGAAGAATTAACTGTCAAATGTTCCCATTCCCAACGTGTTGAAATTATATTCAACTATCCTCTGTCTCGGAGTCTTTCATAATTTAAATTAAGATTAATGTGCTTTTAACAATTGACTAATTTATTTTTTTAAATAAACTTATATTATTGCAAAATTGTGTCCACTCTTTCTAATAAATGTTTATCAGAATAATTCAAAAAATAGAAGTATCAAGTGGAATTTGACAGTTCTATTTTATAAATTTCAGTTTTATCTGTGACCTTAAGGGCCAGTTTCATAGTCATATTTAGTACGCCTAAAGTGCGAGTCGATACTAAATACAGGACGACACCTACCTAGACATCAGGTAGGTGACGTCTTGTATTTAGTATAGCGCCGCACTTGAGGCGTACTAAATCTGACTATGAAACTGGCCCAAAGTCAGATATTAGTGAGACAAGGACATGTGACTAAAAGTCTTGGGCTCCATCCCAAGTTTGTTGTTATCGTTTATTATGTTTTGTAAGAGTTTGTTTTATGAACAGGATATTAAATGTTTACAATACGTTTAGTATGCTGCTTCTAGATTTTCCTCTTAATTAAATTAGATAATATATTTTCTTGGATGTTCAAAATTTTAAGCTAACGCAATAATTGATTGTCATGATTGAGAGCTAAGGTGTGAGTTAAATATTATCTGAGAACTTATAGAGGGTATGTTTGGATTGTCTAGTTGAGGTATCTGAGTGGGTAGTCATTTAATATAGTATAAATGGTTTGTAGTCAGGAAGTTCGTGGTGTTAACTTTCCAAGAACTAGTAAATCACATAAAAACATCAATATAAACATTAATATAGATACATAAATTTAATATATTTTGGAACTTTTACATGGGAAATCCATTGTATAGGTAGACAAACATCTTTTTAGTAGAAGATTTCTAAAACGAAAGTGGTGTTCAAATTAATGTTCATCCTCTTCGGTGGCCGCATGGTCTAACGTGCTATTCTCAATGTAAATTAGACCACCGATGACTGTGAGATCGAGGTTTGAATCTTGATCGGGTGTGCTGAGGGTGGTTTTACCAAAATGGTTTTCCACTCTCTCTTCCCCCGCAAATACGGATACACTTCCTCTAATTATAGCCTTCCTAATCCATAAAATCATTAGTGTGCTTATTCATAAGTATAAAAACTGATCGGGTAGTAAGACGGGGTGCTAAAAAAAAATGTTCGTCGTCTACACTCACGTTGAAGTTCTATCCAATTTTCCTCCTTGTATGTAGGTTGTACGTCTGGCAGCCGTGTGAGGCGTAGCATGGAATCTAGGGTGTTAATATATAGCACGTGGATCGTACATGATGCTTGCACTATGTACTTTTATTTCAAAAGCTTAAAGCTCCTATATGCACGAATTAAAATAACTCAAAACTAAATAAATCTTAGCTATTTGTATACATAAAAGGAAAAACTTTTTTTTAAATACGTCTCAAGTTTTAATGATAATATATTTTATCAAATAATAAACTTATATTATGTAAATAACTAGATTCACACAAGTAAATTGCTAGATTTTATTTTCATCCTTACAGTCACATTTCTAATGGTACTATATTTTAAAAATAAATCACTTAGTTTCTAACTCATCAATACTCATTTTACTGCACACAATGTAATATCTTGAAACAACATCAACATGATACCAAATTTCAATTGGAGATAAAGTCACTGCAGCCTAGATGACCGATTTCAACAGCTTTATTTAAATATATAATTTCAATAATTACTTCTATAAATAAAATTATTTAAAATATTAATTATCTTTATCGGAGCAATTTACAAAATGTTTAATGTTTGATTATAACCATTACCATTGTGAGTTGGCATAGGTTTGAGATTAATTTAATTATATGTAATTGTTTTATAAGAATGCCTTAATATACATACATAATTTAACATACACATATTCTTAATTATATGCTAAAAACCATCTCAGTGGTCACATAATCCAAGGAGTCAGTCACTCTCTCAATGGACTGATACTCTGGTGACAGGGAGATCAGGATTCGAATTCTGGTTGGGGCTACTGAGATTTTTCTTAAATGGTTTCTCACTCTCTTTCCACGTAAATGCGGGTACATTTACTCTAAGCTCTAACTTCCTCATACCAACCCTATTAGTACATATATATATTCTGTATATTTTAGGTGGGTAGTAAAAAATACTTAAATAAAATAATTTTTTGAGAGTTATTTACTTGTATTGTGTGTTTAAATTTGCTTCTCCACTTCTAATATAAGACCGACAGGCCTTAGTGACTTTATCCCTATATTGAGTATTGAAGGGCTGAGGACATAAGTACTGCAAGGGTTGTATGTGTTCCAGCCTCCACCAGCATGCATCCCTCTTCCCCCTCACCTGTTTACAGTGGACAGGACGAGACCACTGTCGCTGACCAGCGAAGACCTGGCACACCTCTTCCAGAGTGTCCAGGTACACACACTAACCACTATACCTCCGAGGACTATCACAGAAGTCACTCACTACAGAATCTACTGGCACCCTCCATTTCTCCTGCTTAGTTCGGGTGTATACCACTTCATTGAGCGTTGTTCCTGACGTGGGTCCGCTTTGAACGAGTATGAGAAACTTGGTCTACAAAATATTTGATGGTCACTTAATTCGAGAATTTTACCGCCTTTTTCCTCAACTTCCCGGACAAAGATGTCCAACCAAAAGAAAGTCGAGGGTAGTTTTCCTTTATATTTAGGTTTCTTGGTCTGCAAATTCTTCTAGGGTAATTTAAGGAAACGAAATAAAATGACCCCTGAATAATTTGCAGACAGAGCCCCCACCCCCCGAAAGCTCGATGAAAGTTACCCTCGATAAAAACGACGTTTGATGAAGTTGTGGGAACCCAGTTGACTTCCCTATAGCTTAGTTTGTAACAGTGGAGTGGACAGAATATATTGAAATGAGGCGGGGGATTCCTGCAGAAAATTATATTATATATTTTGTAATAGAACTTTGATTTTAAAAATGTGAATTTTTTGAAGCGAATACATATCCAATATTATTAAAATGGATCTTGTTACATATTTAATCTTAATTGTTATTAAAATATGGTGAGTTCTTCGTCAACAAGCTCTTTATCTGGGTGCAACAACGGGAAATATGGGGCAATTCCTTAAAACACTGATCAGATAGCAGCTCGAAATATGACTTTAGACTATCAATTGAATGATCACACCAGCTGCTAGCAGTTATATTCTAAACACAATTAATAATAATTAGTAGCAAAGATTATTTTATTTTCTTGGGCAATAGAACAAATTATACCAAATAATTATAATACACCAAATCAATTTGGCAAGGGGTAGATCATTAAAATACATTATATTCAGCGTCTGATGAAAGACCTGAGGCTTTCTAAAAATGTTTTAAATCAAATGTTGACTAAGTCATATTTTTAATTACGTTTAACACCAAGGTTATTAAAAGCTTAGTTTAAGGAGAAGTGATAATAAAGATAGTTTAATGCTCATGGAACCATGCTAGTTTGAGAGAAAACAGGAATACCATAGCTATAAATCACATTTGGTAAATCTCCTCACAGCTCAAGTGAACTGCGTACAAACCGCGACCTTCCCGTAAACGGCAAGCTTGTGCAATGCAAGTCTATCGTCTTAAACAGTCTGCCATTAGTCCTGTATATCTAGGAATTTAGATTTCATCCCTTTCTACATTTAACTAATACAGTCATAAACGAATATTTAACAGCCTTATAACTATAATCCCATTAGAGTTAAGACTCTAAACTGGTGTTCCATAAACTTTTTACGTTCACAGTACACTTAACCGTTAAGCCTAAAATGTTAGTGGCAAACTTTTGTTTTGGTTACGCGCCATTGAAGTATAAAATGAATCATGCACCTAGGCCATAGGCTGTACGATAATCAAAATTATTAAAGTATAGACTAATTTTTTCCTAAAGTAACTTCAAATGTTCCAAGAATAAAAGTTGAAGATATTTTTCTGTGCCCACTTCTTTAACATTTGGAAACATTTAGTTCAAACCGTTAGTAATTTGGGTAAACTATAACTCTAACTTCACACAAAAGCTTTTTATTTGGTCCAATATATTTAAAATATGTATCAGTAATTACGAGAGTGTAGGAAATACGGACGACGTATGTCTGCAGCGATGTGTGTCACCCTGAGCTGTGGCCACACAGAACACCTAATTCTCCACTGCGGTGCATCAGGGTGTCACGCACACCATTTACTGAGCACTGTCCTAAACTATAGTAATGAATTATTGTAGGAATACTCTGTCTGAATTGAGGTAGGAGTGAAATAATGCTTTATTTCTGTCCCGCACATTTTACAGATCGCCCATGAACTGAACCAAGTACTGCGAGAAGAGAAACAATCAAGCAGCGAGTTATTCCAAGAGACACAGCAAATGGTGAGCGAGAGTTTATCTTACAATATTGGTCATAAAAAGTGGCTACCTAGCTTCACCACAATCAGCTAAGTGACTATACTTATCATGTAAAAATATAAATAATATAATCTGGCCTTTAAAGAATAGTTTTAAAAATATTTAATATTACTTTTATTTTTTATGAAATTAAATATCCTAAAATTGAAATGTTTTGCTATGTATACAGTGTTTTTTAAATGTATTAAAATTTCCATAAACTAAAACTATATACTTAATTATAAGAAAGAGCATTTAAAATTTCACACACTTCGTAGTGGACTACCAATCAATTAATAAAAGTATATTCTAAAAAATATATTCTTAATTTAAAGAGACTTGGATTGATTTATGTTTAAAACAACTTTGAATTAAGGTAGTTCCAAATAATTTATAAAAATATAAAATTCAAAAAAAATTTACCCGCTTCGGTGGCCGCAAGCAAAGGCGTCACTCTCGTAATACCGATGATGGGGAGATTGAGGTTCGAATTCCGGTTGGGAATATTGAAGCTGGTGGTTTTATTAAATGGTTTTCCACTCTCCCTACAAATGATTTAAAGTGGATTGTCTCTATATTCAACCGTTCTCATGCCTAACACATTAACGTAATTATTACATATGCGTGTAACCCAAACGATACTTGGTGCTAACAAATAAATAAAAAGCACAACATTTCAAATAAAGCTATTTAGATAAACTTGTTGTAAAAAAAAAATTCAAAAAATAATTAGTCCTTTATGAAACATGCCGATATGGCGTTGGCAGGTCTGCACAAATTTCCCCCATGAAAGGTTTAAAAAACTACAAATCTAACGAAAATATAGAAATAAACTGTCTATGTGATAGTTTATTCTAAAGTATATTATGATTCAACAAACAATGAATGAATCACAGCTCTGCCATGCTTTAAGAAATGTAATATCTTAACTTTTGAATACTAAATACATGTGAAGAAAATGTACACCATGATAATTCTTATAGTTACATCGGGAAGGAGAATATTGAAAATACCTTAAATGGTTTTAACAATATAGATACTGCGACACAATTAATAGGCCTGCACCAAAATTTTGGACTGTTTCATTACCACTTTGCCATTTTCACTATTGATTAAAACTATATATTTATAGTAAAACTAGCTGAATCCCCGTTCTTCGCACGGGATATTATGTTATTATTTATTTTATAATGAAAATGAGAAATTTTTGTTTGAAGCTTAATGGCATGGTTCGAGAAACACCGCGAGGAGGTGACAGGCCTTCCCCCTCCTCCAACTACTCCCCACCACCACACACTGCCCCGGGCCGGGCCCTCTCACTCACACAGATATTACAAACACCACAAAATTCAGCAAAATGTAAACGACAGACTTCTACCGTCTCTTGGATTTGCATATTAAAACGTAATTACATATTTTAATTAATTGTCTGTATTCATTTTTCCACCTTAGAAGCATCTACGGGGCTAAAAATAATTGCAATATTTTTTGAAGGTATTATTATAACAAACTTATTGGATTATTATCCTATAAACTTAGAAAAAGTTTATAAAGCAATATTGTTGATTAGGGTAG